>VUQS01069211.1:0-20452 GCA_015108495.1 Heterochromis multidens
AGGTGATACCTGGACCCTACAAAGGTTACACAGGTAGTCCAACTCCTCCAGGATGGCACATCAATACGTGCCATTTCTAGGTTTGCTGTGTCACCCAGCACAGTCTCAAGAGCATGGAGGACATTCTAGGAGATAGGCAGTTACTCTAAGAGAGCTGAACAGGGCCGTAGAAGATCCTTAACCCATCAGAAGAACCTTTGTGCAAGGAGGAACAAGATGGCACTGCCAGAGCCCTACAAAATGACCTCCAGCAGGCCACTGGTGTGAATGTCTCTGACCAAACAATCAGAAACAGATTTCATGACAGATTTCATGACCGATAAATCACCTGATAAATCACCCTGTCAACATTTTTTATAGTGGCTGTGACTATGTACTGGTAATGTTACTGATACACTTCTAAGAGAGCAGCCACATTAACAGCAAAGAATAAAAACTAAGTCTTAGTAGAAAAATCTAAATCTACAAAAAGCAAAAATCCTAAAAATATTCTACATGAGTGTGAATTTGCCTTATTTTGTGAGAGCAGACATGTTTCCAAGCTAGTCTTATCCCAACCCTACATTAGCCTAATTAAGACACCGCTTCAGGGCACTGATGCAAGTTTGTTCAAATTAGTTAACGTACAGAGAGAAAATATTTCCAAAAATATTAACTCACATTATATTTGATTATTACTGATTTGATTATGACTTCTGTTGATAATGGTTGATGTTATAGCCCATTTCCAGTAGTACCTACTCGGCTCGACTCAACTCGGCACGGTTTGAGGGGTTTTCCTTTAGGTGGTAGTACCTGGTGGTACTTTTTTAGTACCGGCTTGGCTGGGGTTCCAAGCGATCCGGGCGATCCCAAAATGTGACGTCAATGGACTGCATGTCACTGATTGGCCAGGGAGGGACATCACTGGATGAGTCATTATAGCGACTCCTTCACAATTCAAACCCGCCATTTTTGAAACCCGGCAATGAGCGAAATGGCTACACACAAACAACACCGTGTTTCATCTCGCCACCCGCAGCCTTCTCTGGCTCTCTTCTTTTACCCTGAGTCTGACAAAAAGCCATCGACCGAGCCATGATCGCCTCGATGTCCTCCATTGTTGTGTGTTTGTTTCACATATAAATGAAGTCACGCAACTTTTGGGATGCGTTGCTATAACGACCCCACCCACGCTGATGTGGACTAAATTGTAATGGAAAATCACCGAAACCGAGTCGAGTCGAGTCGTGCTGAGTCGATCGAGTAGGTACTAGTGGAAAAGAGGTTTAAGTAAGCACTAACATACTCATTTAGTCGCTGTATAAAATGCCAGAAATTCTCAATTGTTTTCGCGCTGCAAGTGTATTTCTATATCTCTGTATTATTCCAGCTAAGCAAATATGTCTTATCCACAGTTTCTTCGCTTATCCATTGTCTAAAAGCAATTCCAGAGAGGCAGCTGATCACACAGGCTTTTGTAATAGCAGCAGAGGAGCATCTCTGTCTTTTAGTTTCATGACAGGACTGTCAGAGAACATGCAAGCTTATAGACCAGACGTACTAAAATCTGCAGCCCTTGCCTTGGTTATGAAATGCTGACACAGCTGCCCTAGGCCTGGCCTGTTGTAGAAAATTAATTCAGGCAAGTCAGAGGACGCCTCAGTCAGTGAGATAGACAGACAGAAGGGGTCCTGTAAGGCAACAGTGTGAAGAGTCTCTGGTCCTCTTTGTTCACTGCTGGACACGTTAAGACTCCATTAAGGAAGCCTGACACACAGGGTGATGGCTGTCTCTGTTCTAACTGAGCAAGCAACTTATTAGAAAAAGTGGAACTTCTGCTCTCTGTCTTTTACTCTTGCTCACATAGAAGTCCACAGTATTTAAAGTCAAATGAAATGTTTGCTTTGGCTTGAACTGAAGGGTTTTTGGATAGGGGAGTACTGTGGAGTCTTTTTAGAGCGTAAAAACATTTGATACTCTTATTTATGCTATCTTGCCATCAAGATTAAATAATTTTAATTTCTCTTCTCAGGAAATAACAAGTTTTAATTCCTATTTTGTAAAAGGGAGTCAACAAGTGGTCAGCGGCCAGTCTAAATTGGAGTGCCCTGAACGTAAAACAGGTATTTAAGAAGGATCATTTCTTGGGCCTTTAATTTTTAACTTTTAAATAATGACATGTATGAATATTGGACACATATTAAATAAAAAAAACAAAACAAAAAACAACAAAACACTTATGATAGTTTTTTTTTGTGGCAGCAAATAAAACTTTATGTTTCTAGTACTGGCTGCATCAAAATTAATACATTTCTTGGAGAAGGTGGCACACACACCTGATGTTAAGAAAACTCTCTGTGTGATAGTAAATGAGAGATCATACAGGATTCTGTATGATCTAAGATTATTCCAAGATACTTGGAATAATCTTGGCTTCACAGTTAAGGATGGATAAAGTAATTTGGCAAATTTACCGGTAGTCAAATCAGATATTGCTTACCATGTTATACTTCTATATCATTTATGCATATTGTGATTGTTATGATTTTTATTTCTAACTTTTCATATTGTACAACCGCTTGGTTTCAGGTATCAGCCTTTGCTATTAAAACACTACTTTCAGTGACCTTCATGCTGTATGGATGGGGTCATTGCCAACCTTTAAGAGACTACTTCCCTCAGGATAGATGTTTCTTCAAAGAATACACTTTAATTTAAGAGGGCAAGTGGACCCACAAAGCTTAAAATAGGTACTGGACCTTCTCACTGTGTGAGACCAAGGGTCAGGTTTTTACTTTATTGTTTTATCCTTTTTTTAGACAAAAAAACCCCAAAAAACCAAATATCATGCACAGTGGTATTATTTTAGGTTGTAATTTATTCCACAAAAAATGAGGAAATTTCTAATTCCAGTCTGCCTTTCAGACATCTAAAATAAAAGATAAGACAATCAGTGCTTTATTTCTTTCTTTGCTTGATAGACTCAGTAGTCTAACTGCTTGCCAAATCCTTCACATTTACCCTTGATTAATATTACTAATTGTGCCTTTCTGCAAGTATTTTATCAGAAGATGAAGATGTGATTTTATTTAATCAGCTTGCAACTTCTGTTGCTAGCCCTACATTCAGATTGCAGACTTAATCTTTAGTCTTTAGTTAGGCCTTGGGGAATCCTTGTTAATAGATCCTCTTGCTTAGGGCCTCTGGCTTAATCCTTGCCATTTACCACTTCCTGTGCTAGTTTTCTAAATACTCTCAATTAGGTGGCTGGCAGGGCATTTTGTATCACTCTATGTTCTGACCACTCCTCTTTTTTTTTCCTGGTAATATTTTACAAAGGGGTTTGGGGGGGTGACCTTGGTGATTATAGAAATAGCCATGATTGGACCTTGGTGATTCATCTTCAGCATCTCTCTGGATATACTGCTAACTTCATAGTGAAATGATAATTAACTCCCAGCATCAATTAGCATTCACCATGTAGAAGGGTAACGAGGAGCCAATTACAAGAAAATATACATAATCAATTATTTATTCATTCTTAATTACAGTGAGTTTTACTCTGTTACAGCAGCGGTAGTTCAATTAATGACCTTCAGCTATCTTCATTTGAAATTGCCACGGAGCAGAGGAATTTACCAAACCCCAGTGTGAAACAAAGCCAGGGAAGCACAAACACACACATATACACACACACAACACACATGCACAAGCTGAAAATGAATAAGAGAAAGCGAGAGAGAGAGAGAGAGAGAGAGAGAGAAGAACAAGAAAGAGATGTAGTGAGAGAAAAAAGAGAGAGCAGAGGAGGGAAGGGACTGGCACTGTCTGTCAGTCAGATGCCCAGAGTTGCGGTGTACACGGTGTCACCCACACGACCGAGCCGTCTGTCGAGGCCACCTGCCTCATTATGGGAAATGTATGCATCTGGGGCAGGCTCTGGCTGGCTCATCCTCAGCATGGGCAGGGAAAATGGCACACTGGCAACTATTACTGCATTATGTTAGCAAGCTGTACACACTGCATGCATACATAGTGAACTGGGAGACAGAAAACTAGCAAGCCAAGAGTTTTGCCGAATGGACTGGAAAATTATGGAAATGACTCTGTATATGTGTGGATTTGTCACATGACTTCACACTGGGATAATACTGATATTGTTCTAGGACTGCTGGTTTATAGCATGTGGCAGCGTGATACGTAAAAAACCCATTTAATATTTGATGAGGTAGAATTCATGGTAACTGCCGTTTTAAATTTGTATGCACAAACTTTGCAAAAGGAGCGTGATCTTAGAGTTAAGTTTGACAGATGACAAAGGAGCTGTTTGTTTGAGAAAAACTCAGAAGACAACATGTCAGTGAGTAGACAGCTGAATGCAGACCCTGTGTAGATGTCCTCCTCTCTGGCCACAGGGTCCTGCAGAAACCAATAAGCACAAACAGAGCAAGCTGATCACAACAGAAAACTTTCTCCCTGTCCATCCCTGCTCCCCCCTGCGCCCGCCTTCTGCCCATACCTGGCCTGAATACCATTAGACTTAATAGAGCGTGGTGTGAGGGACAGCCAATCATGATGGCGTCCCGTCAGTGACACCGACATGTATCTTGGTGCTCATTATCATCCTTGAACAGCGCCAATTTACATCTGATGCTCTGACTAATTCTGCTCCAGTGTTGTCAAGAGGCATAGGAAGTGGCCTGGCCGTGATGACAGCGCGGCTGTCAGGAGCCTGTGGATGGAGGATTCCTCGGGGCATGATTTAATGCCCATGTCAAGCCCCGCTGTCAGCCTCTCTCTCTCTCCCCGCTCTCTATGCTCCTTCTCTCCATCCAGCCATTAGGATTCAGCCAGCGGAGAGATGGAGCGATAGAGCTGGCGATTGGCCTGCTTAGGATTCACACTCTGGGCAAGAAAATAACACGCCCTGTTTCACAAGTGATTACCCTTTCCTTGTAAACTGCAATTAAGGCTAAAAAAGAAAGGCGGCAAAGAGGTGATGGAGAAACAAAATGCGCATGACCGCCAAGTAAAGAGGAAAACCTTGAGCATTTTCCCTTGCTGGTTTTGTGGCTGCTTGTTTATCTAATTTCCATAGACAACTTTTCACTGGTATTTTGCTGAGTTGTTTTGGTTTCTGTTTGGTTGTATAACATCCACAGATTTTGTGCCCCTCACTCTCCCTTTTATAGAGTGATTAGCATATTGCATGATGTCTCTGTGGATAGTTCCACTTGCACTATGCAATCCTCTCTCGCTTTCTATATATTTATTTTGGTCAGGATAGAACAGAACTGTTGCGTAGTGCAGCCCAGCCATCTGAAAAGTTTATTTGGTATGGATTTCCAGAATTCTATACTTGTTAGGGGGTTGAAAATAAAGCTGTGCATGCTTTTGCATATGCATGTGTATGTGTTTTTGAGAATGAGACAGACGCTCTGTGCTTATGTGAAACAATGGTCAAACCTGAGACACCTGACCTTTTTGACCTTTGCTAAAGGTCAGAGGTGAGCAGGCCACAGATGGCTGGAGACAGCTAATCAGGACAGAGAGGACTAGGGTGCAGAGATTTTACAATCCCACGATAGCAACTGTGCATCATATAAGTCTGAAACATCGATCTGCAAAATATAAATTTTTTTTTCTCTGTCTGTGTGAAGGTATTCTTGCAATATGTGGTTGCAATATGTTGCCCTCCCTCAGTCTGTTCCCTCTGTAACAAGGCAGTGATGGATGACCAGAGATTTTGCTGCCTAATGTGCAGAGAGTGAGGACATATGGCTCAGTTTGCTCTGTCCTTGTGAGCGCTCTTTAAACATGAGAACAGCAGTGAATGCAGGGAAGAACACCGCAACTGCCTCAAAAAAGAGGCCGGCACGGTTTTGTGTTCAGGCTTTAAGATCACAGTAGCAGAAATTAACCTGGCCGTTTCCCCTGCTTTAACATTTAATGAACATTAATTAGATTCGGTCTGCCTTGTGCATGTTTTGGCACAGCTTCATATCCTCTTTGGCCACATTAGGCTTCGCTTGCAGCCCTGATTGCAGCACTCACAACGCTTCAGCTGTATGAGAAAAAACACATTCAATTCACAGCATTAGCGCTGGAAATCAGTCAAAAACAAGGAATGTTTATATGTGATTTGGGTGATAGATGACAGGCATTTTTATGAAGTGTTTCTTTGGTATCCTTTAGCTATGGCTCAGCAGTTGGCAGACTAAAGGAGGCACACTGGGGAAGTGGGCTGGACTGGGCCAGTTAGCATTGGCTCTGACCGGTAAGTGTCTGGTCTAAACCTGTATGACTACATTTTTCAGTATACTTTTGCCACAAAACTGTGAGAAACCTTTGCAGATGGTTTTAACAATCTCTGAAAAAGATGGGATGTTTAAAAAATAAATAGACAAAATTGGAGGTGCATTTTTCAGATCTGCTTTAGTATACTAAAACTACTCAATCATCCCCCCAATAAATAAATATAATCTATTTTTATGGCAATTAGCATTTTCATTAAAGAAAAAGACAAGTAAATAAAATGAGGTTTCAAAATCATAAAAAAAACAAGCAGCAATCTTTGCTCTGAAATGCTGGGAGAGTGTCCGCTAAAGTCACTAATTGACAGCTCTTGCATCAGCTGTAAGCAGGACAGCAGCAAGAAAATGGACCTGAGTCTATTTTAACCGAACCACGCAGTTTAAAGGGGGGAAACACAGTTTGCATTGAGACAGGGAATATTTTTTTCCCTTTGCAGATGCTTCTGTGGTGTGGGCAGTTTGGAACACTTTTAAAATATCTACTTTATTAACATAAAATCCCAATCTTCACAGTTATTCCTCATCAGTTTTATTATCCGTACTCCCAGGCCTGCAGTGCTTGTTTACAACAAACAATGTACACATACACGTAATGTTGCCGTTCATTTTGAGATCAGCTACTGCACATTATATATATAATTTGTAAGGATTTGAGTGTTATAAAAATAATTCCCAAAAGCTTCATAGATGTTGATAATCCTGGTACCCTAGGCAGTTTATATTGTAAGTTTCATGATTGATTAACACGTCTAGGAGGAGTTAGCGAACAGACATACATACATACTGTACACTATATTATAGCTCATTATAGTAAGATGACAGTTACTGTGGGTTAAGTTAGCAACTAAACATAAGAATAAAAGGTAGCTTACACAGGCATGTAGGCATGGGGTATGTACTCCAAAGTTAACAGCGTGTGATTGGAGGATGAAGTTTTGTGAGATTTTCACCCATTCACAACTAACAGTGACTTATATGTGAATGAAGTTAGTAAACCTTTCCTGCTGTGAAATAATCACTGCAGAGACAGGTGTTGGTTGCTTCAGCTTTTCATAAATATGGCTGCTCACAAAATCAGTCCAGCTCTTTTCAAGTCATCGTTTTTAGGAAATTTAAATGTAGAAACTGAGCTGTTCTGCAAATTTTCCATTGCAGGATTGATGGCGTGTAAAAATCTTCAGGTGTAGTTACTTTCACTGATGGTGGTTCATAAGCTTATACTGCTAAGGAAGGTTGGCCACAGTACGTTATCATAATGTGATTCTGACCCATTCAAAAAAACGTGAATACTAAAGTGTAACAGTCTAACTCCACAATTCAGTAATACGATATACAGGCTTTTCATGTTTCCATTTTTTAAAAATAATTTTCTTACTTATACTGTATAGTCTGTTAAGAAACGTGTTTAATTTACCTTTACACAAACTCTACTTTCTGTTTTGTTCACCCTATTTTCCTGCACATGACCTTGTTAAACTGTCACTGTCGATCAAATTAAGCAAAACATTTCATTGATGTACTACTATAATAAGAGTCACATATTCACCAATATAGAGACAGGGTAATAAATAAAGAGTAAAGATCTATTTATCAGTATCAGTATTATTATTCGTAGGAAAAGTTGAGTGATTCATTTGACCCAATCTATATTTTTGGTAATCGTGATTCTAAATTAAACTTGCAAAGAGAGCAACATATATAACAAGAAGCACTCCGATAGTGCAAACCTTCACCAAGGCAGCTCACTCTCTGGCCAGTATTTACTTTTAAGGGAATAGTATTGTATTTTGTATATATTCATTTTGCTTTTTTCTTTGTAAATGTACTTTAAGGAGTTTATAGTGCAGCAAACATCAGGTAAGGTAAGGTTTACTTTAATTACACAAACATTATGTAGGAGTAGGTAATGGATAATAGGTATTGATTTGTAAATATCTGGACATGAATAACTTGAGCGTATTATATGATATTATACTACAGTATATTTCTAACTAACTAGGTTAGAAACTAACTTTCTTTCTCTTGACTGTACTTTCTTTAAAGATATAGCTCATTTTAGGGTCAACTTGAAAGAAAGGCAGATGTGAAATGTAAAAGTGAGGTCAGAGGTCGAATGTGACATAATATTTGGATACAAATTATAATGTGATATTTAGAATCCCCATATACCAGTATCATTTCCTAAATTTTGCCAATACAAACAACGTCAGTAGAATTTTAAGTATAGTTTTAACGATAAAAGACATTTTATGAAAGTTTGACCTTGAAAAAAAGGTCAGAGGTCCAAAGCAACATGATTTTTAGAATCCCCATATATCATTCCCTATTTGCCTATATGTTGTTAATACAAAGAATGGCAGTAAGAAACAGTTTTAAATAGCTCTATATAGCATTATTATCACTTTGACCTTCAGATCAATCTATTGTCCATGAAGGAGAGGTCAGAGGTCAAATGTGACATATTTTAAATCTTTATATGGTACTTTCTATATGTTGACAATACACACCATATATTTTTAAAAGATTTGTTCACGTAGATTACCAAAATCCACCTTTACCTCCAGTTTTATGAAGCCATTTGAATAGTTGATTCAAACGGTATAAAAGGGATGAATGGAACTGTATTTGTTGTCCTCAAATAAAAACAAAAGTGACATTAATATAACTAAAAAGCATGGCTTCCTCCCAGAAACAATGCTTGAGTCACGTTGAAGGTGCTTAAATGCACTCGGGATCATTTAAAGTGTTTTATGGGGGTAATATAGGTGGACTTACCTTAATTGCTGAATTGACGTTTAAACAGTCATTCTCCAGTAAAATAACCTGGGGCAGATAGCATATGAGTGAAGAGTTGTTGTGGCAACAAGGAGCCAACTAAACCATGCAGTTATTATTTTCAGTTTGTGGTTAACTTCCTGTCTGAGGATGGAGATTGATGGATAACCAGAGTGCTCCTGTGTGTCTTGAAGGGAACTATTGATCGCTGTTGCCATTGGTTTCAGCCTCCATTTGTTGATCTGCCCATGAAAGCCCAACTGCATGGATCATAGAAATGACCTCAGCTCTTTTTAATGATGTTTGAGCCTCAGAGAAAAAACCTGCTGCACCCACTAACAGTCAGGCCAACCGCTCTGCTCTTTCTCTCCAGATGGGCATGTTATGTTTGTTTTTTTGTGAGCTTTGGTAGATGCTTATGAGCAGTGATGCTAAGAAATTGGGAAATGCTTATGTAGATGTATGAGTGCACAACAATTGAAGCAATTTTGATAATGATGCTCTCTGAATTATGACACTTCGTTTCTCCGTTCATTTGCTAAATTGTGTTTAGTGTCGTTTTTATTGCAATTTTTATCAGTGCTTTTTTTTTTCTCCCCTTTAAGAAGAGAAGGGATCATTAGCTCAGGACTATTCAACCATGCACAGAGGAAAAATGCCATCAAAGTTGTCACAGAAAATGTCCTTGTTCTCTAATTTATAAACAAAAAACACAGATTTTCCCTTTCATGTGGCTTCTTGGAGATAATTATGACAAGATGAAAGCAGTTAAATTCCTCCCTCTGTTCTCTGCTCTTCAGATGGTTCCCCCATTGTCAAAAATGGAGATGAGATTTCATGTGGCTGTCATTGCCTGTGTCCCCGTCTCTCTCCGTCTCCCTCTCCTACTCTCTCGTCTCTTTTCCTCCTACTTCCTGTCTCTCTCTCTCCCTTTCTGACAGTCTAGCTGTTTCACTCCTCTTTGTCAGTTTTTATTGAACTCTGATATTTGAATCTGTAATGCTTTCAGAACTGTCAATCAATCAGTCACTATCTGTCTTAGAGGTCGCTGTCCCCTAATGGAAGAGAATGATTAGCTTTTATCAGCTCACTGATTTATATGGTTTAAAGTGCTTGCGCACAATCAAAGGAACAAATAAGTCCTCTTCTTGCACGCATATGTTTCTGGGCATGTGTGCACAGAAATACACACACATGCAGTGTTGATGGGATGTCTACCGACCCCTCCTTTGTTGCCTGCCTCCCTCGCACACTCTGAGGCGACGGGCTGGTGCACTGCAAGTGTGCCATGCCACGCTGTGGTGTCTACAAGTGTGTACGTGTGTGCCCTCCTGGGAGGTAATTACCAGAATAAATACAGTAGAGGCCATGGCTGCTAATTTATGCCTGATTGTTGACAGTCAGAGTATTGTTTAACATGCGCAGAGAGGGCCCTTGGTGTTTTATTTCATGAACGTGAGTGTGTGAGAGGAAAAGGGGACAATTTTGTGAAGTGCATCCTTGTTTTATGTTTATCCTTATACTCCTGTCTGAGTCTGTGACCCCGCTGACTTGAGTAAGCAACCAATCAAGCAGTATGGTTAATTTTGCCTTAAAATGTTAGTCTGTGTGTGTTACCTGAATCCACAGCGTTTTCTTACAGATAACCTTTGGTCATTCGCAAACTAACAAAGCCATGTCTTGCTCTGAGAGGTTTCTATGCATTGATGGTGTTTGTGCTCTTTAGTCTATTTTTGTTAGGGCCAATTTGAGTTTCAGGCCTTGTTAAAAGAAAAGTGAGGACATTGACCCGCCTTTACTTCTTCAAAGGGTTGTTTGAGGGTACAGACGTGGTTTTGGTTTTAAGGTTGGATTTAACTTAAGCATGTAGCTCTGATGGTTAAAGCCATGTTCAGACAGACAACAGCACTGCGTGAAACAAACCCAACTAATGAGGCCACTGTGTTGACACAGCAAGAGTGCTGAAGAAGAGGACTTCAAGGGTTTAAATTGGACATGCCACAACTATGCAGTGCAGTGTCATCTAGCAAGGTGTGATAGCTAGTCATGATAAACACAAGTCCACATTCCTGGTAAGATTTCTACATTATGATCAAACCTGGAGGAAAAAAAGTGATGAAAAACTTGTGTTGTAAAATCCTCTGCAGTGTTTTGGAGACTAATAAGCCTCAGAGTTTATTAATCTGTACATTAAACAGCCTCTGGATTGTATTTGTACAAATGTATTTCATTATCTCATTAGCACCTGTGATAATAAGGCCTCACAAACACAGCCTGTTGTATTTTTTTTTTTTACAGGGCTGTTTTTGGTCTGCATAAGAAGGTCCTTGGTTTGACTCCACCAAGGCTGGGCCTTTCTGTATGTAGTTTGCATGTTCTCCCCATGTCTGCGTGGGTTCTCTCCAGGTACTCTGGCTTCCTCCCACAATCCAAAGACATGAGAGGTGTACCCCACCTCTCGCCCTATGGCAGCTGGGATAGGCTCCAGCCCCCCATGACCCTGAATTTGATAAGCGGAAGAGAATGGATGGATGGATGCTATGCAAGTGATATCAGCTAAAGCTACATACACAAATTCCTGCTAATTATTGATAAGTAAAATATAATTAAAAGGCTGGAATTTCACTCACCGAAACTGGAGCGCAGACTTTTTGGATTGTCTATTAGTAATTATTAGATAATTACATTAAAAATGCTCCCAAACATCTTCCTACAGCTTCAGTTCAGAGACTTGTGTCAGCACCCAGCTGTCACTCAGAGTGGGTGCATCCCTAATAATGCAAACATTAAAGCTTTAACTTAACTAGTAGGTTATATAAAATTGTACCCACCGTACAGTCAATATAAACAGGTGAATTAGCTATAGTGTTTTTGTTTTTTTTGTACCAGGAGACATGCTTTTTAATGCTGTATTATTGAGCATTTTAACACAGGATTCTGTGGGGTCTGCATTTCGCTATTGGAGCCAGTCCCCAGTGACAGTTTGAGGAACTGCAGTTTTTGGCACTTCTGTCCTGGCTTCACTTCAGAGATCGCTGCTCGGTCTGAATGCACAGTGGGTTTGGTAAAGTGTGTTTGTATACAGTGTTTACTTGTTCATACTCAAAGGAAAAGGTTGATATTATTCTGTATTTTTTTTCTCTTTTGTCAACCCAGATGAGATGACCTAAATCAACAATGTTTTAGTTCATTTCTCAAAATTTCTATCTCCTTAAGCAGGTTTTTTTTTTTAAATCCATACTGAAGATTTTTAACACTGTGCCATAAATATGTGGTTTTCTTTTCTACAATTGCACTAAATGTTTTTTCTATCAAAGATTGCTCAAATAAGGTTAAACAAACTAACTGGTTAGTGACTATTTCTATCCAGCAACTTTTACCCATTTGGTGTACAGTTTGATGTACATATGGTATTAGTATTTATAGCAGAAGACTCTAATTAGTTCCAGTGCCCATATTGAAGGAACATGTTACTTAGTCTAATGTTATAATCACAGGCTTTGGACAACAGTAAAGTTCGTTGATGGGTTTGGTCTTTACCTGGAATTTGTTGGAACCTAGAGAAATATTAAATAAAACTATTAAATAATCCCTTAATATTTCTACTTCTTATTTCAACTGAGAAAAAAAAAGTTTAAAGTAAATAACTTTTAATTACTGCATGTGAAATATTTCCGTGATTACAAACATCAACTCACTGTTCTTTCAGAATGGCCCACAGCCACTCTTTATCGACTTTTTTTTCTGTCCCTGAACTGCACAGTTGTTATCAGATAGGCCAGCTGTAGTTGTGCAGTTCAGGAGCTTTTAACGCCTCACAGACACCTCATGAACTTTATGAGCATGAGAGGATAAAGAACTCACAGTGCTGCAACTGAGAGTGCTGCTAAGACTCAGTGTTGCTCAAATTATCTGTGAAAAGTCACTCGAATGGAAGTTCAGACGCAGCCACCCAAATGAGGTTCCAATGAAGTTAACTCTCAGTCCAGAACTTTTAACGATAGCCTGGGTCTATCAAAGATATTGGATATTAATTCATTAATAATAGATACTAATGAGCTTTGAAGTGTTGTACTGTTGGACTTTAGAAGTCTCCAGTGAGTAATGAAGCCCGCGGAAACACCTTTGAGGTGCTGGGGGCCTGGGGGTTGGGCTCGAGGAAACACTACAAGTCTTTGTATTAGAGCTGATTGAGCTGGTCTGTGCCTCAGCTTCGTTACAGCCAGCCACTTACACGCCTTGAATTCTACTTAGGAGACCGCTGATGAATTTGTATAATTGAACGTAAATAATGAATTCCCAAGGAAGAGATTTGGCCCAGTTGTAATTGCCAGAGATCAGAGTCCACAATACCAAACTTCAAAATGCCCAAGCCAGGCGGTCGTAAGAGCCATAACGATGGCTTCGAAGAAAAAAAAAAAGAAAGGAGTGATGTGAGAAGGGGAGGGGGGCAACAGAGGAGGAGTAACAGAGACAGAGATGGAGAAAAGAAGATGAACTAATGAGGAACAAAGACCTAACGAGTTTCGCGAGGAAAATGAAGTGTTTCCAAAGTCGTCTTTAAACTTGGTGAGATGAAACGTGGGAGCGACAGTTGTTTTTGACAGCTCGGGACGAGACAGGCCACAGCTCAGAGAGAGAGGGGTAATTCCCTATTCCTTTATATTACCCGTTCTCGCTCTCCCTCTCTCTCTCTCTGCCTCTCTGCTGGGAGCCTGCTCATCCTTCTCTCCACTTGCCTACATTGATTCTTGAATTAGACTGTTTTATTGAATAATTAATAGGCCTTTTCCCATGATTGATGATTTGCATGGCTTGAATATTAGCTTTTCAATCAAACGCAGCTTGTTCTAATGTAACCATATTGAAAACATGTCAAACACTGTTTACCCACTTTGTGCGCGATGTTGTCTTAAGTTCTGGCTGCCAAGGCCCCACAATGCTCAGCGGTGGGGAATAGCCTTGTCGAGCACTCGCTTGGTGCTGATTACAAGGCCCTTGAGTTCTGACACTCGCGCTGAACATGCATATATATACATACATGCATAGACACATGGTTAAGCATGCTGACATGTAAATACACACACACACACACACACACACACACAGACACACACACAAATATATAGGGAGGCTCGTATGCACCTACAAAAACATACACAAAAGAACACTTATAGTTTTCTGTCCACTGAAAAGCCATCAGTTCCCCCAAAAGAGCCCGTCTAATAGTTACAGTAGCGCTGTGCTTAGTTTGAGTGGCAGCAAGGCCAGTCTGGGAATAGATTGTCAGGCATATTGCGTCACATCACAGAGAGAGAGCACATCAATGCAGGGAGAGACACATGCATTAAGATTCCCTTTTAATTTGACTAGGATTGAAGTGGAGTGCTAAATTACGCCGTCATCCCCCTGCTCAGGCTCCCCCCCGCCACCCCACCCAAGCTTGTTTTTTGTTTGTTTCGTTTATTTATTTATTTCCCGCCTTACTTATTCATTCATTCCAAGGGTCCGATTTTCTGAGAGTGTGTCAGCACGTCGCGCGGCGCATGAAAGCGCTTTGCGTGGCGTTGTGTCTGGTGTGTTTAGATGGTTCCAAACATGTGCATGGTTAAATAATTTAGAGGAAAACTGACTAATGACAGGCAGTGATCATGTCGAGACGAAGAGGCCTGGGTGACTGCTGATCAGGGACAGAGCCTGTCTCTTCTCCTTACACTCCCTGCTACTGTGTGTTTGGGTGTGTGCGTGTGTACTTGTGAATTTTATGTTGTAGACGTGGGAAGGAAATATGTTTATGTTTGTGTTGTGGTGTCTTAGTATTGCAGGAAGCTGCACAGATTGGAGTTCTATATGTGGAGTGGATGGATCTTTCCCCAGACATTTGTAGAAAATTGATTTTGAGTTCCATTCATCACTTGTGTTTTGTGTGTGACACTTCATTCACTGTGTATACAAGGAAGCTCTGAATATGCTAAGTTCCCAAGACATTTCACTGAGAAATGCATATGAACCTGAGATTGAGTGCTGTGCATAATTTTGTATCTGATGAAACAATATTCTCTAGTTGTTTATGACAGAGGCTTATGCTACTCAGCTACACAACCAAATAAATAATTCCTACCACTTTTAATAATAGGGCACACTAGTTGTCATTTTTTAACAAAGAAATACTTTACCTGTATTTTTTGTCAATATTAAACAATAGAAAGGAAAATTACTGGTCAAAATTATGTTTAAAGCTAAATGTAGAAGATGGAGGTAGCCACTGTAATGTCACCCATTAGTTTGTGGACTCCTTTTAAAGCCTTTGACTTTTGGCCTAATGTCACCATTGACTACACTACACCTCCAACCACTTTTGAAGGCCGTAAAAGATGGATGTAGCCACCATGACATCATCTCATTTTGAATCCTAGATTTTAGCATCATGGCTGTTGTTGTTTTTTTTTTTTTTACAAGCCAAGAGAGACCATTTGTGGCAAAGAGGAGCTAATGCTCAGCTAATGTTTGCAATCCTTGTCACAGACACAGAAACCTTCTAATTAGTACTAAATAATAAAGTACTAAAATTTCACTCAGCAAAACTGGAGCACAGACTTCTTGGACGTTTTGTGATTGGGCTACAATTAAGAGAACAGAACGCCATGTTATATTTTAGATAATTGCATTAAAATGCTCCAAAGGGCACCAACACCACAAAGACAGTTGAGAGGTACAGGCTTGAAATAGTGAGGGGAAGCCTAGCAGACAGGTTTTTGTCCACCTGTCACGCATAACTTTAAGCCCATTTAAATATTTGCATTAAACAACAAATCACCCCCTATACAGTTGTAATGAAGGGGGGAATTTGAACTAGAGACCAAAAAATTGTTTTAGATGCTTGTAAACATATTTTTTTCTGCTTTAAAGTTGGACAATAATTTTTCTAGTAAGGTTGCCACTTGATAATGTTAATATTTGTTCTTTTAACCAAGAAAACCAAAAGCCAACAGTGTGTCTGTCTGTTCTTCAGATTTCTGTCAGGTCAAAAATTCAGTATGTGCCTTGGTTTGTGGTCTAATACCTGAAAAAACAAGATGAATAATATCGCCAGTGTTATTAATATGAAGATGTTAGCAGGCTGATGTTGGCATTTAGCTGAAATATTGCTATCAATGAATTCAACCTCACAGAGCTGCTAGCATGGCTATAGACTCTTATTAAAGGGGCTATATCTGTCGGCATTTTTGGGACCAAACATGATAAAGCAATAGCATCAGAAAGTTTTTAGTGTTTTTGCATGATTTGTTAATGAAAAAATATAGAAAATAGTAAAATGTATTCTTTAAATATGCTGTCTGCACATTTTCCTTTCACTTACCACTGCAAAATTTTAGAAGCCTTGCAAAACAATCAGTGATTCATTTTCAAATAGCAATAATTGTCATATTTTCACAGAATAATTCAATATGGTTAAAGAGAAATATCAGTTAGGAGGGTACTGCATTGACATTTATATTTAGTAAGAAGCCAACCATCTAAAGAAAGACAGCCACCATTAAACGAAAACACGTATAGAACAAAACAGCCTCCCCAACCTCAGCTCCTCTCACTATAAAGGCACCTTGAAGAAGAGGGCTGCTCCCTGGGGCTTACCAAGTATCTGATCTATTATGCAAAAAATCATTAGGCTAAATTAAAAAGCTGTTTGAGGGTAACCAGATCCTTTAATGAGGTCAGCGAGCAGAGGAGCGACATTAAAACACAACCCCAGAACAGACACACAAGACAAGAAGAGAGGGAGGCCATCGATTATCAATCACGTAGGTCATTATCTCACTGATTCTTTCTCTCTCTCTTTCAGTCACACACAGACACACATATAGGCACAAACAGAAACACACTGAATTACAGACATTTCTTTCCTCTCACATTCTCCTCCTGTCTTTATTTATCAGCCAGGTAAACTTTGTAGCGTTTCAGTAATCATCCCTTTAAGTTTCCTTACAACTTCACTGGTCAGTCTGTGACAATAGCAGTAGTCAGGATGGATTCTGCATCTCCTCCTGGCAGGATTGTTTGTTTTCAGGAGTGTATATTTGTGCTTGTGTGAGTGTTTAGGTTCGTCTGACAGTCTTTGCAGAGTTCCTGGGAAAAGACATCAGTTTATTTGGCATTTTGAGCATCTCTGTCTATTTAATTAGCAGTGTTGAATCTCAAGCAGGCTGCAGATCTAAAAATACAACCAAAATGATGTTAAAGAGACAAGATACAGTAAAAAGCTGACAATTATGGTAATACGATTCAGTTTTGATAAAGATATACACCAAGATGTGTCCAACCTGCCTCCTGGAGCTACACAGTAGTGGGTGAAATGTGTATGTGTGTTTCTATGTGTGAAAAGCTACAACAAAATCCTGCATCTACATTAACGGCATTGATTTAGAAATAACACATGCGCTCCTGATTATATTTACATCTCATAACCATAAAACAAACACATTATCTCAATCTTAATTGGATGACAGTTCAACACTTTAAAGCTTAAATCTTTTAGCCTGTATCAAACGGGACGGCGGGCCTCATCTATTGATGCAGAGTAAAGGTAAAGTAACATGCTGACCTCATGTAAGTCACAACACTTTAATATTCCTTCTCTTGCTGCTCCTGGGATTAGTTGTATTACAAACAATACAAGTCACTGTACATTGTTTTTGTATGAGTAAAAAAAATAAGATTATACTTAATAATAATAATAATAATAATGATAATTATAGTGATAAATAATGCTTTTCAAGTAGGCTATCTAATAAATACATTGCACAATATTTAAAAATTAAAATTTAAAAAAACACCTACACAATGAAGCTACATTGATTTATTCTTTCCAGTGTGTCTAAAACAAAGATTTAATATTTTTACTAGTCAGCATTAAGGATTGCTGTCAGTCCCGCACTTGGGTCCAGACTGAAATACTGTATCTCGATAACTATTGAGTGTGCAAACTTTCATCTTCCCCGATGATGAACTGAATACATTTTTGGTGTGGCAAAATGAGATAAACCCTTTTGTTTTTTAGGTAGATGTTTTCACATCCATTGGATGGTTTTGGCAGTAGGTTTGGTACAGATATTTTGATTAAAATAACACTGATGATCCTTTAACTACTTTCTAGGTGTTTGTTCTGGGTTGTGTATGCCTGTGTGCAAGGGGATGACTGTCAAATTTGCTATTACCTCCTAAACTTACAGTCGTATGAAAATGAAAGTTTTCAGATGACTCTATGCACTATAGCCCAAGATTCAGTCGCTTGTAGAACCACCTCTAGCAAGAATAACTTGAAGTAATAATTTTCTGTATGACTTTACCAGTGTCTCACATCACTCTTTGGCCAACTCTTCTTTACAACATTGTTTCATTTCATTTTGCAGTTTGTGGTCATTTGTTAACGCACAGCTCTCTTAAGGTCCCGCCACAGGATGTCACTCTGGTTGAGGTCTGGATTTTAACTGGGCCATTTCAACACATAGATTCTTTTCTTTTTCAGCCATTCTGTTGCAGATTTGTTGCTGTGCTTGGGATCATTGTCCTGTTGCATGACCCAGTTTGGGCCAAGCTTTAGCTGTCAGACAGATGGCCTCACATCAGAATACTCTAGAATACTTTGGTATACGGAGGAGTTCATGGTCGACTCAATGACTGCAAGGTGCCCAGGTCCTGTGGCTGCAACACAAGCCCAAATTTCCATCCTCCACCACCGTGCTT
Organism: Heterochromis multidens; assembly: GCA_015108495.1. Taxonomy (NCBI): domain Eukaryota; kingdom Metazoa; phylum Chordata; class Actinopteri; order Cichliformes; family Cichlidae; genus Heterochromis; species Heterochromis multidens. The sequence goes on from VUQS01069211.1 coordinate 18,816, forward strand.
GACGGTTGGTATGAGGTGTTTGTGCTGACATGTCGTATTTGGTTTTATCCAAATGTGGTGCTGTGTGTTATAGCTAAACATCTCCAATTTGATTTAAATTGTCCAAAGGATATTGTTCCAGAAGTCTTGTGGTTTGTTCAGATGCGACTTTGTAAACCTAAGCTGTGCTGTCATGTTCTTTTTAGAGAGAAGAGGCTTTCTCCTGTAAACCCTGCCAAATAAGCCATATTGACTGAAGAAGTCACTTGGATAGTGACGAAACGTTTCTCCCACTGAAAACGTTACGTCCAGATGAACAGATTCAGCTTTCGGGGCATATTTGATCAGTGTTTTTCTACTTGTACTGTCATGAATTTGAACATTTTATCATGCTAACTGAGGCCTGTAGAGTCTGAGATGTAGCTCTTGGGTTTTTTGAAATTTCTCTGAGCAAAGTACAATCTGACCTTGGGGTGAATTTGCTGGAAGATTGTGGGATTATGTTAACACGCAGCTGAATGCTCCAGACTAACAAACTGCCAAAAAATCTGCTTTTATAGAGGTGCTCACACTTGATCAGTTAATCAAGTGCATTTGATTAGCAGCACCTGGCTGTTACTTACCCTTTCAATTCCTATGGAAGCAGCGAGGGTTGTACTTAAGGTGTACTTCTGCACAGACTGCATAAAGTCCAGTGAAAACTTAATTTTTCAAATGATTCTAGATGAATTTATTAAGTTTCAGGTCTTATTCTTTCATTATGTTTATCACAGCTTTTTTTCCCAGTACTTTTCAGGTCAGAGATTGTCTCACAGTGGTCTGATTTCTTTTTTTTTTTTTAACACTGCTGCACTAACTTTACTAACACTTTGACCCAAACATAGCAATTGGTTCTTCATTCACTACTGTACCATTTCGGCCTTACTACTCATGACTTGTGTGTGCATATATCTAGTTGCATGTTTGTGTAGACTTGTGGTATTTGGAGGGTTAATTAAAACCCAAAATAGCTACCTGCTGATGTATCCAATCAGTAACTTTCGCCCTCCCCAATCTTGTGACCCGCCCTGTCTGTCTCTTCTCCTCTCTATCTGACCAGCTGCATACATTCATTTTCTCATCTGGTATCATCTCTCCATCACCTGGCCATGCTCTGGGGACAGTCTGTATGTGCTTCTCTGCGTCAGTCGACCTTTTGACCTCTGTGGAGCTGAGTGAGGGGTCTCAGTCAGGGTCTGTATCAAATGGGACAGTTGGCACGGCTCAGTCAGATACAATTACACTGTCTGTGTTTAGTGCTGTTATTGCACAAAGAGGGGCCATGGGTGGAGGCGAGTACTGTGAATAATGGAGAAGTCGGCGCTCACCGGAGAGCTTCAGCCTTCAGACATGTAGCAGCTTTTGCCCTGACCGCTGTTCACCTGTGAAAAGAGTTGTGTGTTTTTAGGGAACTGTTATTATGTTACTCACAGTTTTCTGTCATTGGCAACTGTCAGCTGTAGAGACCGTGAGACAGAGGAAGCCATGATGACTGAAATACTTAAAAGGACACACAGCATTCATTTCACAGGCTGCAGTGCTTTGAGAGCAACAGTTGTCAGTTGATCTGAGGACAATTATTAGAACACCTGCTCTGTGCTTTTGGTAACATGTGGCCC
>VUQS01069212.1:0-11243 GCA_015108495.1 Heterochromis multidens
AGAGTTCTTGATTCAACAATAAGAAAGAGACTGGGCAAAAATGGCATCCATGGGAGAGTTCCAAAGAGAAAACCACTGCTGACCAAAAAGAACACAAAGGCTCATCTCACATTTGCCAAAAAACATCTTGATGATCCCCAAGACTTTTGGGAAAATATTCTGTGGACTGACGAGACAAAAGCTGAACTTTTTGGAAGGTTTGAGTCCCGTTACATCAAACTAACACAGCATTTCATAAAAAGAACATCATAGCAACAGTCATACATGGTGGTGGTAGTGTGATGGTCTGGGCCTGCTTTGCTGCTTCAGGACGACTTTCTGTAATTGATGGACCCATGAATTCTGCTCTCTACCAGAAAATCCTGAAGGAGAATGTCCAGCCATCAGTTTGTGCCCTGAGGCTCAAGAGCACTTGGGTTATGCAGCAGAAAAAAACACCCAAAATGAAGGTTTTGGAGTGGCCTTGTCAAAGTCTTAAATCAGATTGAGATGCTTTGGCATGATCTTAAACGGGCCGTTCATGCTGTAAAACCCTCCAGTGTGGCTGAAATAAAACAAATCTGCAAAGAAGAGTGGGCCAAAACTCCTCCACAGTGATGTGAAAGACTAATTGCCAGTTATCATAAACACTTGATTGCAGTTCTTGCTTCCAAGGGTGGAACAACCACTTATTAGGTTTAGAGGGGCCATTACTTTTTCACAGGCAGGTAGGTTTGGATAACCTTTTTCCCTTAATAAAGGAAATCATCATTTAAAAACTGCACTTTGAATTTACTTAGGTTATCTTTGTCTAATATGAAAATTTGTTTGATGATCTGAAACATGTAAGTGTGACAAATATGCAAAAACATAAGAAATCAGGAAGGGGGCAAATACTTCTGCACTGTACAGTAAACTTCTCGCCCAGGTTTCTGAACTCAATGTCGGTTTAAAAATTGACTGAGATGTTGCAGAATTACGATGCAAGTGTACGCTGATGATCGTAAACCTGAATTCAGTTATTATCATGTAAACAGGAAAATGAATTGCCAATTTTTTTATGTTCCATGTAATTGTCTAATATGAACAAAACCAGGAAAAGACTACAAACCTGAGTGCATTTTTCCTGAAAACTGCTTTGGTTATTAGATATTACCTCATAAATACTCGGGTATAACATATTGACCTTACCTCGCCACATTACTATAAAAACAAAGTACTTACAAGAATACGTATATGCCCACAGCCACCACCCCTCCCCCCCACGCACACACACACACACCTACACAGATGAACAGACAGTAAGTCTGCTTGCTTTTTGTACACAGTCCTATTCATAACTTTAATCTTTCCACTTCAGTCATAAGATAACCTTTGATAAATAAATCCAGTCTTGCTCAGACACTTATGCAAACACACAGATCTGTGGTCCCCCCCCTTCCACGCTGACTCAATTAAAGCTCTGTTAACACCCCCCCAACTTTTTCCTCACCTGATAATAATCACCTAATAACCCAGAAAACCATGACAAAATGTATGAGTGATAGCATCGCTGCCTGCAACTTGAAACATGGCAGATTTTTTTTTTGTTTGTTTGTTGTTTAGTTTTTTTGGGGGTTTTTTGTTTTTTGCTTATGCCACTTCCCTCATTTCCACTGATCATTTCAGGCGTCATTGCTAACTATAGGACAAATCTATTTTAATAAAGTCACCGGGCGTTACACCCACTCAACATTCAACCCTGATTTGGCCTTGTGTGTTAAAAACAGCGTCCAAACAGAGAAGCAGTTTTGGTGCTCCTGGAATTGCACCTTTCACTTTCAGCGAAATGTAATGATGAAATGAAAGCGGGATCTGCGTCATGTTGCTGGTGATTTAACAAGAAAGGGAATGTCACTGTTCTGTTATGATGGCCAAAAATACTTTGTCCATACTGTTGCTTTGGTGTGTGTGTGTGTGTTTCATTTGGATGTCCAAAACCATAAAAACAGGGAAATGGCACTTCTCTATAATAATTTGGTATTTCAGAAGAAGAGGATGTCTGTGAGCCGTTTACAGTAAATACAAGCAGTCACACACACATGTACACACACAAACACACTCGACCTTGGATTTGTTATGATTTGTTGGCGTTTCATTTGTGTTTTCGGCATTGGATTTGGCACTCACGTTTGGCTGCCAGATCTTGAAAAAAAACCCACAAAAAGTAAAAAAAACAAAAAAAAACAAAGTCAGTGTAATGACAGAAAAGTCATGGATCATTAAGCACTGAGGATGTGTTTGCACAAGACTGAGAATCGTGATTTGCTAATACTGTCGTATTACTCAGTGCAAAGATATGATGATGCTACAATAATAATGATTGTAATAAACTTTATTTATGTGACATTTTTCCAAAACACGTTACCAGTGTTGCTCAGTGACTGGGCTTTGTCTCTTCAGGGGTCATGACCATGTTTGAGGTCCGAATTTGAGCTTGATGATACGAGGCGTAGTCACGCTTAAATTCACAAGTTGGCACAAATCACAGTAGAAAATCACAGGTGCAAAAATGAATGCAACCTTGAGGCAAGAATTTGGTTGATGCTGTGTTTTGGGGGAATAGAAAAAGATTTGGGGGGAGGCGGGGATGCATATTTGCATCCTTGCTGAAATTTGTGTGAGATTCCTTTGCTTAGCTTAGCATAAATAATGGAAACAGAGGAAAGCAGCTACCCTTGAACTGTCCAAGGACAGCAAACTCCACCTGCTGGCGCCTCTCATGCCTGGTTTATGGTCACTGCAGTGGTTTTGCTGTGCGCCAACTGTGACGTCACCACTACCTCATCTTTGTTTAGAGTGGCACCGGACTCCTGAACAACAGGTGTCTCCACTCAGAAAAAACCTCCACATCATTGTTGGTACAGGAGAATAGAAAGTTGTTTTTTTTAAAGTTTTCTCCAGAAAGTCTTGTCTTTTCAAGCTGCTACAGCATCTCCCTTTCTATAATCTGGGAATCTCTGACCTTCTGTGCTTGAATGTCATTGAAATGGCGGTTAAGACCAACACGATCCTACGCTGATATCTTCGACTCGCACCTCCAAGCCAAAATGACATATAAAGGGCAGCGTGTGCCAGCTGTTGTGACGTCAGTTTTGGCATTCACGAGGGCAATGACTGTGAGCACAAACCAGGTGTGACACTGAAAGATGTAAAGCTAAACCACTTGTGAATCACAAGTGGTTAGCCAATGAGCATCCAGAGTCCCTCGGTTTCACAGTAAAATCCACACTGTGCAAATCAAGCCTGGTTTCAAGAAGTTAAATCGGCCATCCCAAAAATGCCGAGCTTAAGGCTTCGCAATTTGTCACAGTTGCTGCATCCATCTTTTATATACAGTCTATGCTCTCTCCTGGTGTGAAAACTTTGATGTTGTGTTGCGTAACACTGACCAAAAGGGAACACAGTGGTCGTCCTCACACAACTGTAAACATGGCAAGAAGAAACAGAGTAAAGGATAAACTCCACTGTCTTCTTAGTGTGACTCTTAGATGGACTCACAATCCTTCTTTTTTTTTTTCTTTTACAAACTCAAGGCAGTCAGTATCACACATGGGCAAATGATTGTTTATATTCTTGTTTCTGGAAGTTGGTCAAAGCCCCTCTCATGTTTCTTATGTCACTGCACGGACTGATTGTACTATAAATGCCTAATCTGATAATCTGAAAAAAATATTGTGTGGTAACCCCACTCCAAAAGTGCAAATCTCCACCAAGGCAGCTCATTCTCTTTCTCTTGGCAATACTTTCTTTAACTCTTTTCCCCCATAAAGACGACATTTGATGACCTCCCTGTACCCTTAATGATGAGTTTTGACACCTCAGTACATATCAATAAAGATGTGGTTTGACTACCATTGGAATAGTTTCTGGATTTTTAAGGGTAGCTGTTCTATAAGCAGGCCTGAAATATGACAGAAACCATTCAGTTCAGAAAAGTGTTTCAAGGGTTACTCCTAGTAGGCTTTCAGGGGGTAAAGAGTCAAAGATATAACACCTTTTAAGGTCAACTTGAAAGAAAGGCAGGTGTGAAATGTAAAGGTGAGGTCAGAGGTCAAATGTGATATGATATTTGGATACAAACCATAATGTGATATTTAGAATCCTCATATACCAGTATCATTTCCTAAATGTTGCTAATACAAACAAAGGCAGTACTATTTTAAACATAGTTTCAAAGATAAAAGACATTTTATGAAACTCTGAGTTAATTTGACCTTGAAGAAGAGGTCAGAGGTCTAAAGTAACGTGATATTTAGAATCCTCATATATCATTCCCTATATGCTTATATGTTGTCAATACAAACAATGGCAGTAAGAAACATAGTTTTAAATAGCTCTATATAGCATTATTATCACTTTGACCTTCAGCTCAATCTATTGACCTTGAAGAAGAGGTCAGAGGTCAAATGTGACATGATATTTTAAACCTTTATATGGTACTTTCTATATGTTGACAATACACACCACACCTGTAAGAATTCTAAGGCTTTGATAAATAAGGCTAAGGCTTTTTGTCAGTTTTTGACCTATGAATCCTTAAGTTGACCTTAATGACCTTGGTGGATGTAAGCCAAATTTTAATGGATTGTTAACATGACCCAACTCTACACCCCTACAAACTTTGTAGGGGTGTAGAGTTGACTTTGTTTTTGGAATGGATTCTGATTAAACTTTAATCAGAATCCATTCCAAAAACAAAGTCAAAGTTTGTGCTTCATTAACCAAAAAAAACCCAAGAATGACATGTCATAATTAAAGAAAGCAAAACTCATCTAGCTTCACCTTCTTCAACACGAGGCCTTATTAATCCAGAAATCACCTTGTCCTCCTTTTCATGGCACTCTTTTCTTGATATAATGAGGGTCACGTTGATTTTTAGCATTGTTGGAGGTCCCTGGCCAGTTGACAACCTGACAGCTTGAACACTGACAGCACAATGCCTTTTAGTCTCATATTAATCACCTGGGATCCATGTGTGGTCCCGTGGCAGCTTTTCATTTCAGTGTACACAAGCTCTACCATTAGAGAACTGGAAATTTCACATATGGTTTAGTCTCACCCATATGAATCATCTAACAAATGTTTGCAATCACCCAGGCCTACATGTGATGTATATGCAGCTGTCAATCCGTGAACAAAGGAAAATCAGAGCTTTATAAGGAATCCTACACTTAGACAGTCTTAGGACAAGAGTTGGGCGTTTTTCTTTAAAGTACATGTGGCCATTAGGAGTGGTGCCTTCACCCATTAATCATGGTGGAGCCTTGGTGAATGATAAATTATTATAATTTATAATTGCAGTGTTTACTTTGGATGTCTATTTTTAATGTGCAGCCAAATCCTATTGGTTGGGTGGTGATACTGTGAAAAGTCAGACAGAAGGGCCTTTTTAAAAACTGAAACATCACGCCCTAGTCGATCATAAGGACGAGCGTTTAATCAGAGAAACAGTCTTCTTGGAAGAATGTCTGATTGCGATGAGTGCATTTTAAGAAGCCATTAATCATACAGATTCATTTTTCCATTATTTACCCTTAAGCAAATGAAAAATAGACACATGATTATTTACTGCGTATCATTTCTGAAATGGATTTGTTTACAAGATGGCTTTTCTCAGTGCCTGTGACCTTGTTTATATGAATATATTCTTGTGCTTGAGACTATTCCTATGTAAGAATAATGTGGAGCACTAACACACATGATGGGAAATTCAACTCTACTCTACTCATTACATTTTGGCTGTCAGTGAGCGCTACAAACAGGTAACAAATATGTAGCGCTGTCTCCCTCTAGTGGCAGGCAATAAAAGTGTCAAAACAATGTGTGCCAAGACCTTATATATATTTTTTTATCTTTATGGAATTACTTTGCAGTTTCACTGTTTAAGTTTTTATTGTAAGAATGAGATAAATTGAATGAGAAAAATAGTGGCAAACAAAAACATAGCAAGGCATCGGATAAAATTAGATGAGTGGATTGGTGCACAGCCAGAAAAAGTGAAAAGAGGGAAGCTTAAAGCTTACAGTGTTCAGTTAAGAAAGTATGGTATTGGGTGAGCTCAAATTCCAGCTTGAAGCCACTAGAGTGCGCTATTTTGTCATTTTGGATCAAACTCTTGAGGTATGGGGAGATGAAAGAGAAAGCAGAAAGACATACAGTGGATGAGAGACAGAGCCCAAGAGAGAGAGAGACAGGTCATAATAAGGTGTTGTGTGGGTGTGCTTGCTAGATGAGAGATGGAGATCACCACCAGGCTGGAGGTAGAAAGTCTCTCACTATTTTCTCCCTCTGCTCGTCTTCTCTCTTTCTCAATTTTCCTCCTTCTCCATCTCTCTCTTCTGTCTCTCCCATGAGATGCAGTCTTTCTATATAAATAGCAGTACTGTACGCAGTGTAATCAGACTTTTTTCTCGTTCCACATCACACATTTGATGTTCAGGGATCAAGGATTTCTTCAGAGGAGCAATTAGCATTAGTATACCGTATGTACAAGTATATTATTGAGTAGGCAGAGAACATATCACAGAATGTGCTTTCTACCATAAGAAAATCCCAGTGTGTTACTATCTCTTTGTAATATGTTTCTTCAAAGTAGATCATGTGAAGGATCTGGAACTTTTCACATCAAATGTGAGTCAGGATATGTACAGTCAGGGTCATTACAGACCTTTTATGTCCCTCCTTTTGTGGAAAAAGGTGAGCTTGCCTCCCATGAAAAATGTCTGACGCCTCCAACAGGTTGGTTGAGTGCTCTGTGTTGAGGGCACCTGGATGCTGACCCTCCATGCATGCTATTATCTCCCGGTGAAGCTCCTCTCCAAAAGATGAAACTAAGTGGATGGAAGCATGTGCACGAGAAGAGAAATGTTGTTTACATCCTCCCCAGGCCAGTGGTGGGAGTAAGCAGCAGCAAGAAGAAACACATAGTGTGAGGGGAATTGGCTGATCCAGTGTGGGAGAAAAAGGGAAAATGTGCAGAAAAATACAACAATAAATGTGAGATGTTCTCCAGCGAAACACTGTTTTCTGTGCTTCTAGCTTTGGCGGGCTTGCCAACACAGGTGTGCTGGGACAATGAGGTGTACACACACACACACACACCCACAAACAATTACTGTTATTTTACATCTAGTGCCTAATCCACAGCTGTATGAGCACATATTAGCCTTTTTCTTTACAGAAACGATATGATTTCAAAATCTGCATGAGCATTCACAGCGCTTCACTTGTTCTACATTTTGTCATGTCACAGCCTTATTCCAAAATGGATTAAATTCATTTTTTTACCTCAAAATTCTACACAAGTAATGGTTTAAGTACTGCCACCTTAAAGGCCTGTGGTACGTAGCCCATTAATAGAGATAGGTTGATCATATTTAAGATTGAAGCATTAATTAATTAATGGTAGGACTTCTTTGAGCAGTCTTGTAGGAATGGGGCCTCATAGACACGATGGCCTGGAAGAAGCAACCACAGAAGTCAACTCAGAAAAATCAATCGGAGAGAAAGAGTCTAAATAAATATCAATAGTATTAAAAGTAGTTGTACGTAATGATGCGTCTTTGAGATGGTTATGAATAATTTTTTCTCTAATGGTTAAAAACAGCTAGACTGTTGTCTTGCCCACTAAGCCCCAACACCTGATCTCCACAGGTTAAACGCTGGCTTTCCAGGCAGTAGCTGTAGCTGTTGGCAAGGCCATCCATCCTGCTGACTTCTGACGAGGAGATTTTGCGGCCCTTTGGGGGCCACATGACCCGTTGGGATAGGGTGTGCTGGCAACACCACACCTTGTGAGAGTGACCTAATGTTTAATAATCCATATTTAACATGTTTAGCACAGAAGTCAGAACAACAAAACACCATTCAGGTTCCGGTTGGGTAGGCCATTCCCCCCAATCACACCCATCCTGGTCACACTGTCATTGCCCACATAAGCACTGAAGTCACCCAGCAGGACAATGGAGTCACCAGATGGGCACCTTCTAGCACCCCAATCAGGGACCCCAAGAAGGCCAGGTACTCTGAACCCATTTCTCGACCCAGAGGAGCAGGGAAGCAACGTTCTTGCCCACTGAGAAAATCCCCAAACGTACAGGCATCAAACAGGGATACAAGTATACCCACCCCTGCTCACCACCTCTCACCAAGGGCAACTCCAGAGTGAAATAGAGTCCCACCCCTCTCTAGAAGCTATTCATTGAGGAGAGCCTGATTTTATCTAGCTGGTATCTCTCAGCCTCAAGAACAAGTTCAAGCTCCTTCCCCACCAGAAAGGTGACATTCCATGTACCCAAAGCCAGTTTCAGCAACTGGGAATTGGACTACCAAGACTTCCATCTTCAACCACTGTCCAATCCACACTGCACTGGATTCCTTAGGCCCTTGACCCACCACCTGCAGGAGGAGTCCAGTGCAGTGTGGATCGGACAGTGGTCGAAAGTGATCTAGAGGACCCACCACCCACAATTAGCCCATGTGTGGTTGGGGCTAAGGCCTGACCACCAGACGCTTGCCGACAAGCCCCTCCTTGAAGCCTGGCTCCAAGGTGTGGCCCCAGTAACCCAAATCCAGGCAAGGTATCATGGTCCATTAGTTTTATTTCCATAAGGGTCTTGCACTTAGTCTTTCACCTAGGACCAGTTTGCCTTGGGAGATCCTACCAAGGGCAAATTGCCCCCTGCAACATCGCTCCTAGGATCACTAGGGCACCCAAACCCCTCAACCACGATATGGTGGCGATTCATGGAGGGGGTATGTGTACATAAAAGGTAAATATACTGGTACTTATGCAAGGCTTTTCTATTCTAACTGAGCACTCAAAGTGCTTTTTACTACAAGCCACCACAAGCCACATTCACCTATACACACATGCATTCATACAGCACTTTATTTTATGCCTTTAAGCACTTTCTAACTATCACCCACGCACTCACACTGATGGATGCATCGGGGGTGATTTGGGGTTCAGTATCTTGCCCAAGGGCACTTCAACATGCAGATTGGAGGAGATTAAATCACTGACCCTCTGATTGGTGGACAACCCACTCTACCTCCTGAGCTGCCCTATCTCAAGAGAGATAGAGCTGCCTGCATACTCTAAATTGTAAGGTTTGAAACAGAGAGATTTTAGTCTTGTGCACAGATCCTGAGCTGACCTGTTTGCGCTGCTCAGAGGGAGTAAACAAGATTTCTGGCAGTTTCCTTGGCCCCATTAGTAATGCGGCCATCACCCACGCCAATCAATCAGAACTGGTATGTTTGTAAAGAAGCACAGCTTTCGGCGAAGCATAATTTACCAAATTATTATACTGAATCTGAAACCATTAATAAGATCGATTTGCCTCAAATTCGAAGTGCCCAATTTGATAATTTGAATTCTGCCCTTGCTGTTACCTGGGCACAATGGTATCCGGTATTCAAATAAGAGGTTAGATAAAAATTCATATCAGCAGAGAGAAAATACTCATAATACAGTATTTGATTGACCTTAAGTTCATTAATTGTTCCCCAAAATGTTCATTTGCATAAATACTACCATTTTAGCAACCTGAAACAGTAAGCTTGTTTCTTATATAACCATTATCTTACAGTACATACACACACATGCTGTAAAAGTCAGTAACACTGCAGACGTCATTTACATAGATCGCCCCGAAGCTGCCAGTGCTGCTGGAGGTGTCAAACGGGAACACAACAGCTGTACACCCATGCAGATTCAACAATGGGTTTAAGCAGAGTACAGTTATGTGCAATAAACACATTCATTTAACCACACAGACACACAGGCATGCACACAGCCAAAGAGAAAAAAAAAAGAGAGAGAAAGAGAAGTGCAGATATGCAAATGTAGTGTGAAAGCAGAAGAATGTGCTCGCTGTGGTTTCGGATCAATGATGTTTGAGCTGTATTAACCACCCTTAAAATGAGTGAGACAGAGACAGAGAGGGGTTGCAAAGTGCAGATAAAGAGAGAATGACAGATACTAGATTAGAGCTGGAGATAGAGCGAGAGAGTGAGACATAAAGGAAAAGAAGAACTTGGTAAGTCATCAGAGACATACAAGTTGCATAAGGGAGGTAATTGTGCCTATAAGTGTGGGTTTGCCACATACTTACCTTAAGTTAAACATACCTGTGTTTATGAGCATGTGGTTGTGTGTGTGTGTGGGCTGCCTAATACAGCAGGACTTATTCCCTCCGCAGACCGGCTGGTATAGGCCACAAAGAGTGTGTGGGAGTAGATAGACAAAATGTGTTTATATGCATGTAAGGGTTATAGCTTCAAAGTGTTGTACTTGTGCTAATGGCTGACCATTTGCGTAAGCGTGTGCGTATGTGATAATGACAACCAGAGCAGATCATGCAGAGATGAAAGTATAAGGTTGTTTGCAATACATGAAGGTGCAGGGGAAAAAAAAAACAAATCAAAAGAACTGACTGGATACAAGTGATCAAAACTCAGTGCAGCAATGTGTCTACAGCAGCATAGTTAATGTGTGAGCTTCTGCATTTGTGGAAACTGCATCAGAGAGCTTTCTGCACTGTAGTCAGGAGATGATGAGGAAAAACAACAGATTTATATAACAACTCCCTCCCTTTGTGGAGGAAAAAGATGGAGAAAAAAAAAGGGCCATGGAATTGGAGAGGAGAGCTGCTCAGAGACAAAGAGGCTAAAGATGGAGCTTACAGACTGAAAACGAGTATATTAAATATAGAGATGGAAATCAGCAGAGAAATAGAAGATGAGAGATATGGTTTGGAATACTGAATATAACAGAGAAAGACAAAGAAAGTTAAAAACAAAAAAAGGGTAAAAGAAACAGAGAAACTGCTTGTAGCTCACAGGGGAGATTTAATCTGATCAGCATCTGTGTTTCCTTAATAAAAATCTACTTGGGTTCCAATCAGCTGTTCCCTTCATTTTCAAAAATGCTTTTTAATAAAGTCCAGAAAAAAATCCTAAGTCATTAAAGGCAACACAAGTAAAACCTACACAGATTTTTTTTTTTTTTAACAGCAAAAGCACAGGTGTGACCAGTTAAAGTTACTGATGGCGTCCTTTTATCTGTGACAATAGGCCGCGCCATTATTAATGTAATTAGTTACTCCTTTATCCTATGCAGTGGATTTCTCACTGTAATATTTCTGGAGGACACTGAAAGTGCTGAGTGCTGTCATTTAGCATTTTAGATGTGCAAAACATACTGTAGAAATTCTGTG
>VUQS01069213.1:0-12177 GCA_015108495.1 Heterochromis multidens
GAGAATCACAAAAAAGTCTGCTGCATAACCATTCAGACATGACATAAGACAACAAGTGAGAATGACAAGTGAAAAAGAGACAGAGTGAGTTAAAAAATAGTTATGGCTTTTGGTTTACTTTGTACAAAAAGAAAAATGGATATCCCACCCACTTCCTGCACTATACTGCACTCTGTGGAATAAGTAACTGACACATACACATACACACACAGCTAAAATAGTCTGGTGTTGAATGATGCGCCCAGATTCAAGAGTATCAACATTGCATCTGGTGTCTAGCTGCACACTGCTTTTTGCAACTGAAAGTGGAGAAATGACAAAAGAAATCAACTAATAATTGGAAAGGTACAGCAGCAGTACCTCTCTGTGTGTCACTTCTGAGCAGTTCTGCATCTACTACTGTGGGTTACACCCCATCAGCAGGTGTCAGAGCAGTAATCAACCTGTCACACTTCCACGAGGGTGTTCAATAGAGTGACTAAACACAATTTAGGACCTTTTAGGGCATCCAATAAATGTCAGTGGAATTCATACTGGCTAGACAGTCAGACTTCTTATATCTTGATTAAAACCTGCTTTGGTTTTTCAGCCAGATGAATTCTGAGGTCAGTGTAGCTCTTGGATGCAGCACTGACCCCATTCCCTTTTCTCTGCTGGCTGATTCTTACAGAACTTGATCCAAAATGTCTGAGGTTTTCCTGTTATGTGTACTGTGAGTAAGAGACTAAAATATCACACATTCAGGACAAGGTTTATCATACAAATAGACTGTGTGATGTATTATAATCTCTCTGTTTTAGAGAAATTATTTTATATGTGTTCTGTTACAGTAGTGGATGCTCATATTAAATTTGGCCAGAGTCTCAAATAATGAGGTCAGCGTATGTAATCCCTGTGGAACAAATGCTCAGGCTTCAGATTGCTTTAAACTTTCAGGTTTTCTACTATTGGATGTCAGTAGTCAATTACAGCAGATATACCTAATATGGTCGTCTCAGGTACATAAGGCCCACCTGCTGTTAAAACCTTCTTGTTTACGAGGAGCAGCCAATCAAAAGAATACCAGTTTAAAAGGAGGGTGAAGGGAGCTAAAACAGCTTGTTTCAGACAGAGGGTGAAATGAGAGGTTGCACCAAGGCGCAGTATAAGATAAATAAGGATTATTTTAAAATGAATCATGGAACGCTCCTCTTGTAGAGTCAAAGAATAAAGGTATGGAACAGGGAATAAGCTGTAAATTATAGGTCCCCTTTAAGTTCTTGCTTGCTTTTTCTGCCTGATTGCACAACAATTGCCTAGCACAGAAGAGAACATTAAATCTTCATAGCACCCAAACACTAGTACAACCAATAACACTGTGCATATAAATGTTATGGTTTCAACAATCATGCCCACTCTATTATGGAAAGAATCACTGCTAACGAAACAGCTTTATGTGGGACATCGGAGGTCTAGCAGCGCCACTGGTATTGACATAATTCTGAGGATGGAAGCCGTAGTATCATCAAGTTAGAATGATTGTCATGTTTCAAACGCTCTGTGCTATAAACACTTCAACAACACTGTGGAGGAACACAGTGATGTATTCCCAGTGGAATCCTCATCAAAGTCAATCTGCGGTAACTACAAAACCACGTCTCCAAAGCTCCGTTCCAAACATTTCGCTGTTGAATGGCATTGCTGTTTTATTAGATACTGGGGAGACATAGGAATGAGTATCTCTCATTTTGATCAACGAATTCAATAAATACAAAGAAATGTGTTCTTGAGGCACTGCTTCAGGGACACTTACCTTGTGGTTCCTGAAGATTTTCTTCTAGATACTTTTTTTTAACAGTCAAAAGTTTTAAAAAGTGCATATGTAACACACTCGCCCCTCTTTCACCTGATTGCCTGTGCAATTTTACAAGGACTAAGTACCACTTTCTTTGAAAGGCCGCTCAACACTAACATTGACTCCACGGGGAGCAAAGGCCTCATGGGGACAAATGGAACAAAGCAATAACGTTTTTCCTTAGATATTATATAAAAGCTGTAGCAAAGGATCATGTATAAGAGCAATTTTGCAGGCAGTACTGCATAACTGATATAACTGTGTCATACTGTACATGTTTACACTAAGTTAAATTTCACATGCTATAGTATAATGTGTATTTAAAGTGTCACAACCTAAAGCCAAAATCTTATTTTTGTTAAAAAAGATTTTTTTCTATATCCAACTTTGAACATCAATATCATGGGATATATCCTAGTTTCAATATCAAAACGGCACCAATTTAAGATATGTGACAGAAGCAACAGGGCTTCAAACTGGAAATAAATAATGCAAAATACAAAGTGCAGAATTTTGACTCAGCCCTACATACTATGAAGGACTGTAACTTTGAAAATTTTCACAGTATAAAGGTCAAATTTGACATGGCTTCATGAAATATATTAAAGTTTTTATTATTATAAAAGCTATTTCTGGAAGGGTCAGGTGGGAGGTACTGGTTGATTTTTTCATCACAAATAAAAACACTGAATAGCATAGCTCCTTGGTTTACCATTTTTTCTTTTGTGGTATGGCAGGTCATGGGTAATTTCAGGCTATAAAGCTGGTTATGATTCAGACCTCTGGCTCTAATGAAGTTGATTGGTGACACGATGTTCTAGACGATCCATTCTTAACAACTTCCAATATAATACTTTTTGCAAAATACAGTTGAAAGTCAAAAATTATGCCCTCCTCCAATTTTTACACTCTGCAAAGCCACCCAGAGGGTCAGACTCTACCCTTCAATGAGCCAGTTCAGACCTGCAGGCTGTATGTTCAACACCCCTTAGTTAGAGTTAGCAGAAACTGCTCTTGCAAGAAAATAACAATGGTGGACTGCATCTACTTATTTGCGATTTAAGAGGTCTCTTTGCCAGCCAGGCTGTGCTTATCCCCTTTTAACGTTAAGAGTAGCTCCAAATCTGGATGGCTCATTCAGAGTCACACGTTCTGAGAAAGGAAAGAAACTTTCTTATGACTTCTGGGTTTCTAGACACAGTGGGGACACTTAATTATGTTCAAGAACAATGAGAGTGGATTTTGCATAATGCAGTGTGTCCCCTTTGAAACTCATAACATCATTAGTATAATGTTTCCAGCATCACACACACACTTCTGAGAAAAAAAACAATGTTACAGTCTGCTAAGTCATTTCCACCACAGATAACAAAAACTATTTATTATCAAAGAATAAACAGATGATACACAAATAGTTTTACATGAAACGCTTCACTCCTCTCTTTTAAACTGGTCCTCATTATTTTCTCCCTCTTGGATGTTTCTTTCTCACTTTCTATTCCTCTCCCTTTCCACCCTTTCATTCCTATCCAGCCCTCATTGCACCCTCTACTTATTCAAACCAAACCACATCATTTAAACCTTCGTGTAATTAAAAAACAAGAGATGTGATTATAAAATCAGGCTCTCTAAGAGAGGACTGGCAAATGTTTGGATTGTAGCCAAGTTATACAAACTGTGACATATGTGTTGAGTGTTGCGTGCAGATATGCTGAAAACAGTAAAAAATAGTAAAAATACGGTGTTATAAATGGGTCAGTGCTACACAGCTCAACAGAACATGATTAAGAAAGCACGAGGGAAAATATGTGGAAAGTGTGGGGGAGTAAAGTCTGCTTAGGAAATAGATAACAGACTTCATGAGGACTGAGTGTTTGTTAATGCTCTTTGCTTGTTGTTTTAAACTGAGTTACATGCACTCCTGGTTAGCCTGTAGTAACAGTATGTGAGCTGACAGTGTGTCTATTCTATAATGACCCCACAGTCTTAATTTGTGTGAGTGTGTATGTGTTCTAATCTTGTGTACTATGTGTGTGTATTTGTATTTCCTACCTTCAGTCTCAGAGGGTGTGGCTTCACTTGAGGGAGCGTCTTGGCCCCAGTCTCCCGCACTGTAGATCTGCACTACCAGGAGTTGCTTCAGTGAAACCAGGTCAGCATCTTTGAGCCCCATCTCCAGCTGATGAACAACACTACGGCCTGGCTGGCTGGTCACGACAGTAACCTAGGGATGTAGGCACAAATATTAAGTGGCAATAAAGACAAATAAGAAAGCTCTCAGAAGCACAGACATGCACATTTCATTAAGTTTTAAAATGTCAAGGGGCAAGCTGACCTCAGTGTGAGACAGTGCGAAAAAGTCATCAGGCTCTAAAAGAACTAAGAAGCATCCTCTTAATGCTTTTTTATACATTGCTAGTTGTTTTACATAAAGACTCTGCTGAGAATGGCATCCATGCCATTCAAACTACTTTAACTCAAGTGTCCTGTGATTAATCTGTGATGTCTTGTGTTGATGTAAACCAACTGCTGCTCTTTCACAACCACACTAAACAAACACTATCACTTCTGATTGTAATATTAGTAAGCCACATTGATGCTCTTTGCCACAACTCTTTCCAAAAACCTTTCTACTTTTGAATTGTTTCATCTGGCTTTATGAAGGATTATATCTTCAGAGGGACAGGACACAACATCACCACAACAAAGCATTGTTTATGTCTGACAGTGCTTGTGGGACTTGGGAGTTTGGGGATGTGACATGCAGTAAATTACAGTTACTAAATTGAATGCATGATGTCACACCCACTACATTCCCAGTAAAATAATGTCACCCCAAAAGGAAAGTAGTACATGCAGTATCATGACTCAACTCTACACTTAAACACACTGTAATACTGTATGATATTTTTCCTGTCTTTAGTTCTCTTTATCCATTATTTTGATATAAGTTATCCTGTTTTGGAAACATCAGCTGTAAAAATGTGCCTCTTTCTTGAATTTAATGGACCTAAATGGCACTTACATTACTGTGCAAAAGTCTTGAGCCACCCCTGATTTCTTTATATTTTGCTTCTAAAGAGCCAGACTTTCTTGTAATTTTTAAAAAAAGTGATCTTGAGCAATAATTCTCCAGGCTTTCTGAAGATATTTCAAATGTTTTCTTTGGACATTGGCTGCTTGTTGGTCAATTTCAGTCCAGTCCTTGTGTCTCACCATTTTCAGAGGAATGTTTTTCATTTGTTAAACCACTTAACACTGACCTATGAATAATTCAAGCATAAAAAAGGCACCTAATTCAAGGGATGAACCAGTTGTTGTGTCTACACAAAACAGACAACTTAGGAAAGAACAAATTTTAAATTGCCTCTTTATGCAGTTTGTTACTAGCAGCCAAAAAACACAATGTATTCCCATTGCTTCAGTTGAATCTATGAAAAATGCCAAAGATAACAGCTTGACAGGCATAAAATTGTATTTTTACACCAACAAGGTGATTCCCAATGAGTTATTAGCCAAAAGCTTGGCACATTTTGGCATGGTGTGTAGTGTGAAAGCTGGACAAGTAGAGGACAAAAGAAGTGGCAGGCCTAAAAAGCTATCTACAGCAGACAAACAGTATCTGAAAGTCATGTCCTTAAGAAATAGGAAAAAATCCACCAAAGATCTGACTCAGGACCTGAGAGATGAATCTGGTCCTTCAGTTTTTCAATGTACTGTTCACTGAAGCCTCATTTGAAATGGTCTCAGTGGAAGTTTGACTGTCAAAAAGCCATCTTAAGGAAGGGAAACAGAAAAGGCTGAGGTATACCACATTACATAAGAACTGGACTGAAATCAGTGGCAACAGGTCTGATGGAGTTGTGAATCCACATATTTGGTTCAAACTGTCATTAATATGTACAGAGAAGGTCAAGAAAGAGGTGGTCATATCAAATATTGACTTTTAAGCTCGTTAGAATTGTACAAACTCTGTTTTTTCCCAACATACTGTATTTCCATTTGCACATTTCAGTAAATCCCTGCACCTATTTCCCATTTTCCTATCAAAACATAAAGAAATGAGGGTGGTGGCTTAACATTTTTGCACAGTACTGTACCTTGATGAAAAAAATATTTAAAAAACTGTCTCTTTCCAGAAACTGGTCACTCTCCTCAGTGTATTAATGGCTTTTCATTTAAAGAGGATGTAAAGATTAATGACGTCCCCTTTGAATGACCTGTAACGTTGGGATCTATATGGAACAGCTCTTAACAAGGTTTGAGGATCTTTTTGAGTAACTTGGTCATGATTTCTGGAAAGAGACATTGCTGCTGAGGTTTTCAACTGTATTTGAGCACCGCAAGCCAGGTGCTTTCTGGTTCCATTACATTCAAGGAAAGGTGGTAATCTATAGCAGATATCTCTAAAACTGAGAAACACACCAAAAAAATCTAGACAGATAAATAGCATCACAGCTCTGGGGGAAAAAATATGTCAACTTGATCTGGGAGTGAGCTGTCCCTTTAATTTTTTTTTCTGTAACTGAGCTATCATTATCTGTAAATGAACAAAACTACTGGTAATACATTTAAAAATATTTTTACTCATCCATTATCTTTTTAATAATGAAGATTTCTGCAGAACATTTGCACTAAAGACAGCAACTTAAAATAAGCAGTAAAATGTGATCATGACAAGAAATGAAATTAGTTTTCTGTGTCATTTACATGCCTAATGGGGGAAAAAGATAAAATAATGCTAGGCTGACATTTAGCATTCTACTGAATCACATTAACAGTAGCAGCAAAATGATGATTATATTATGGTTATTGATGAGAGCTGCTTTCTGCTTCTGGCTGTTTAGAGAAAAGTGGAAACTGCTGCTCAAGGAGAACACATGCATGAAGAGTTATGCATCTGAATGAAAACATGTATAGTATTAGTGGACTAGCAACACACACACTTAGACACACATGCAAAGGGCCATGTGTCTGCTTCTTCCCTCTCTGTCTCCTAATAGTGTTATTCATATCTTCTGCTGTCGGAAGCAGTGGGTCTTAGTGTAATCATCTGTCCAGGGCCTCATAAAAAGCTGGCTGGCTGTTTTAAAATCCTCATCAACATCCTACAGCCCAGTGTCCAGAGGACACAATGTTCAAATTTAATGAGAAAGGCAGCAACTACCACATGTCTTAGCTGGCTACCTGCCTGTCTAACATGTACATTTAACAAATTAGATGCTTTCAGTGAGTTGAACGCATCTAATTTGCTAATTTGAGTGTGAATACATGTCATAAACTATCACTTGCTGACACCAAAAATGTTCTGTGTTGCATTCTAAGCCTGCAATTTTCGCATACTGTTAGCAAAAAATTACACAACTTTAATAGAAATGAATAGTTCTATGAAGTGTGCTGCTTCAGTAGTAGATATGACAAACTTAGCTGTTCACTGAGTTGAAACTAATTACAATAGGATTTACTTTGAAACCATTTTGAAATGGACTGCATGAAGCTCACTAAGGAAACTGGCTTCACTATTTTGTACACTGGCATTTAGTAGTGATACCTGTCAATATATTCAAACAGAGAAACACTGAAACTACTAAAGCTTTTTGCGATGTCCTCTTTCTAGACAGATGGTTCACTAGCAGATAAATAGAAGCTCTTTTGCTCCATTTGGTACATGCATAGGCTTATTTTAAGTGCACTGTTTCATATAAAACGTGAAGAGCCATTAAATGGACTGTTAACAGAGACATGGTAATGAGACTGCGTAGTTCAGTGTGTTTTTTTGTAGCTGCTTAATACACTGAATTGGACCTAAGGACAGCTCATTTAAGAGGTATGAGTGGAACTGCTTCTCTATCTTGATTTTCAAAGGGGATCTATTCAGTGTGAGCTGGTCTGCAGCTGAAACGATGATTCTTAATATTGAAAATGAAGAGAAAGTTAAAAAAAAAAAAATCCAGAGACAATGACTTCTTGAAGTGTCCAAAACTGACAACATAGTGATTGTATGCTATGGTTATCTGATTCCATGTTCAAACAGTTCAGTGTTTTTCTCCTGGAAGCACAAAATGCCTGGAATATGTGTTTAAACAGCTTTGGGTGTACTTGAGGGTACTATGCTAGTATACTCAAAGATGCTTTGTTACATTATGGTAATACACTATAAGTACAGACTGTGTATTTTTAACCTGGTCAACTTTGCTTGTACTTATTCTGTTTACACTGAGCTGGTATTCTTTAACGCTTTTTAAATAAACATTTTTGTGCTCATTCATATTTGGTATCAACCATCACCACAAACTGGTTTATATGTTGCCTTGTTAACAGGCAACATAAAATCACAATTTTAATGATCACTCAATTTGGTGACAGGAGAAAAAAAATATGTAAATGAGAAACTTGTGCCTGTTATTATCTTTACCAGAACTGACAGTTTGGGGGATGGAATGAAAAAGGAGAGATTTAGCAATTTACCTGCAGCTGATGATGTTTCATTTTTGATGGAAATTTCTGAATGTCTTTGCCTACTTATAAAGCTCTGATGAATCTCATAAAGCTTTTGCCATCAACAAGCTCTCAGGCAAACTCAGTAGCTCAGTGGTAGCATGCATGCTTTGCATGTGTGAGGTCCTGGGTTCATTCTCCCACACCTCTAATAGCCCTTTTCCACTAGTACCTACTCGGCTCAGTTTTAGGGGTTTTCCATTAGGTGGTAGTACCTGGTAACAGGTACTTTTTTAGTACCTGCTTGGTCAGGGTTCCAAGCGATCCGAGGCGATCCCAAAATGTGACGTCAATGGACTGCATGTCACTGATTGGCCAGGGAGGGACGTCACTGGATGAGTCATTAGAGCGACTCCTTCATGATTCAAACCCACCATTTTTGAAACCTGGCAACGATGGAAATGGCTACACACAAATAACACTGTGTTTCATCTCGCCGCCTGCAGCCTTCTCTGGCTCTCTTCTTTTACCCTGAGTCTGACAAAAAGCCATCGACCGAGCCACAGGCATACCATCGCCTCACTGTCCTCCATTGTTGTGTGTTTGTGTCGCATATAAATGAAGTCACGGGACTTTCAGGACGTGTTGCTATAACTACCCCACCCACACTGATGTGGTACTTAATTGTAATGGAAAACCACCGAAAGACGAGGCGAGGCAAGGTGAGTCACGCCACGTTGTAGCGACCTGAGTAGGTACTAGTGGAAAAGAGGCATAAATGTTGTAGTCTCAAGGTCCACACAAGCTTTGCCTGTAACAAACTGTAACAAAGGTGCTTCACCTCTTACCAGGGTATATTTATACTGCAGATCAAACTGGCTCTCGAGCAGGTTATGTATATTCAATATAAGCAATCAACACGTACAAACCCACCACCTACTAACCAATTTCTTGGAAAATAGCATCATCATAACTGAAAGAGCCTGTTAACCTCTGGGTGCAGATAGTAAGAGGTTTATAGCTTTAGAGACTGTCTAGCTAGATTGGGAAACTCAATCAGTGGTGGTTACTGTAATAACCACCACTGATTGCCAGCTTAACTTTAGGCTATGTGTGACTCCTTTCCAAATACTGTTTGCCAACTGTAAATGAAAACCAAAGAGCAATTACACTTTTCAACATATTTTCTCATACAAGTTAAGTCATTCACTAAAAGGTAGGGGGGATATAATTGTACAGAATTGTGAGTGTCTTCTTTCACTTATAAAGATAGAGCTTTCACATATGCGTGTTTCTTTGAAAGTTGATCAGGATAATTAACAGATCAGCTGCTCTCTGCTTTGCACTGTGGGGCTGAATATGAAGTGAAGGGTAAGAGTGTGCATCAGTGTACTCTGACAGCAGCTCTCTAAGCAATACCAGTGACTTGTATGAATGTGCAATTTTGAACATAAATTGTTTTCTTGTTGATGATGATGGTCTGTGTCTTCTCACCTCCACAGAGATGTTGTTGCTGGCCTGACTGCCACCACTGGTATGTCTGATGTACTGTTTAAACTGCTGCAGACTGTCCAGCACTGCCTGTCGCAGTAGATCAGCTTCTCTGGCTGCTCCTCTGATACAGCCTTCACTTGGAATAGACCTCAGCTCCTCAACACAGGAATGCAGCCTGGCGAAGTTACCATGAACTTGCTAAAATAAAGAAGGTGACAGGGAAAGAAAAATGGATAAAAATGAGAGCTAATGTGGGTGACAGAATGCAAGAGCAGGAAAAGAGCTGATATTTATGTATGAAAGAAAGCAATAATAGGAGAGAGATAATGTGTTTTGCACTGCTTTCAGGAATATTACACTTTTATCTATCTCACCACAAATGGCAGTAGACATTCGCGCTGCCTACTGATGGCATACAGGCTGAGTAGAGGTATCCTACAGGGTCCATCCAGACTAGAAGCTAGAGACAAGAAGTTGTCCAGACCATCACAAAGCACCGTACAGGTCTCTGACCACCAGGGTGGCAGAGCCTCCACAATCAGGACCCTGGCTGGCTGCCGTGGGAATGACGAGGACCAGAAAACCAAACTCCCAGAGCTGGAAGAAGCTGCTGCCCTCTTTCTGTTGTCCATGGTCACCTGAAAACCACAAAGAAAATGCATGAAGAACACATGAAGAACATGAAGACAGCAAAACAGAAACATAGTGACAAAGCATTCCCCTGTAATGGTAATCAGCCCTAAGAGTTAAGACTCATTACATAAGTACATTATCTGCAGTCCTAATCATCAGTAAGGAAACTAGAACAGAACAAAATAAACAGAATAAATGAGTTATGCTGCACATGAAAATATGTAGCGAGAAACTAGGTTATAAATCAGTTGATTCTTACATAACTCAGGGCTTTCCCTTACTTCTGAGAAGGCTGGTGGGAAAAGAAGTAATTGAACACTGAAGACATATATAGAATATAACCTGAAATGATAACACTGGCAGCGCTGCTGCTGTCAAATGCTCACTTAACCAGAATGCTGTTACTATGCAAGAATAAATTATATATGAAAATATGTAAAACCAAAATGGACAAAATGGAGCATACACAGAGCACTGGAGTAAGCAATAATATTGTGTCAAAGTTATTATGAGTGCTCCAAATACTGTTCAGTTTTATGATCACTGCTGTTTTAAAGATAAAGATCTGATGCAGGCAACATGTTTGATACTCTAGAGCTCAAGGTGATGCCTTTAAATTGTCTGTTTTATTTAACCAGCAGTCCAAAATAGAAAAAATATAGAAAACATTTTTTTACAGTAAAAAAAAATAGTCAATCAAAGGAGTAATTATTGACATTTGAGAAATGTGAGAGGATGACTATGAACCTAAGGACAATTTCATGCTTGAGTAAATGAAACCCACTTAAACAGACTAAAACAGATTAAAAAAATATTATTATTACATTTTTCCTTTGGGAGGCACCAACATTGCAACACTGTGCAATGTGGGAAAAACCCTATACTTGCACCATTTCCTGTAGATTCTAGAGAGCTATATAACTGAACAGTCTGTGTTTGACCACAGAAAAATTAGGTAAAATATTAATTATACTCTTAGATTTTAAGGTTTTACTGTTTCCTCACTTTTTTTTGTTGTTGCTGTTTTCTTTTGTTTTTTTTAAACATTTTTTCAAATGTTTCCTCTTTTGTGATGCAGCGCGGGAAAAGCCGGCCAAAGAAACAAACCAAGAATCCCGGCACAAAAGTAGCCGAGCAATGGCACAATCAAGAACAACTGGACATTGTTTGATAAAGCAAGAAAATAATAAGATAAGTATCACACGTATACATGTGAGATAGCAAAATATCAGAGTGTTTAGTAAGTGTCATGGTCCTGGGTCTGTGACCCAGTGTTTTGAGTTTGGACTTTGACATCGTATGAATTATCATGTTCTTTCAGTTTTATATTAACCTCATGATCATGTTTACTGTTCAATCTTTAGTTTCTAGTGGCCTAGTTTAGTTCCTTGAGTGTGAACATGATTGTAGGTTTCCTTTATTTTATGGTTTGTTGTTTATTTATATTCTAGTCTTCCTTAGGGTTTGTATTTAGGTTGTTTTGTGATCCCTGCTTTCCCTAGTCGTGTCCTGTCTTCAGTATCTCTGTGTGTTCTACGTTCTGTCTTCTCAGTCTGTCTTGTCTTCATGTCTATTTGTTTACTGTCGCTCTCTCGCTCTCTGTCTCGCTCTGTCTAGTCTCAGTGTTAAGTTCACATGTCTTAGTCTGTGTCTGCGTGTCACTTCCTGTTTTACTTTGATAGTCCCTCGTCTCCTGTGTATTATGTTCAGTTTTGCTTCCTCTCCCTCGTTACTCCTGATTTGTCCCTGTTGTGTCCCCAGCTGTCTCCACTTGTGTG
>VUQS01069214.1:0-19056 GCA_015108495.1 Heterochromis multidens
CTCTCTGCATTTAATGAGCTATTATTAATCTCTGGCTCTCTTCCACAGCATGTCTTTCTCCCTTCACCCCCAACCGGTCGCGGCGGATGGCTGCCCCTCCCTGAGCCTGGTTCCGCCGGAGGTTTCTTCCTGTTAAAAGGGAGTTTTTCCTTCCCACTGTTGCCAAGTGCTTGCTCATAGGGGGTCGTTTGATTGTTGGGGTTTCTCTGTATTATTGTAGGGTCTCTACCTTACAATATAAAGCACCTTGAGGCGACTTTTGTTGTGATTTGGCGCTATATAAATAAAATTGAATTGAATTGAATTGAATTGAATATTATTATTATTATTATTATTATTATTATTAATAATTATTATCATCATCACCAAACATGCAGAAAAACATGCAGAATAAAAATATTAATAAATAAGAAAAAGAAAGAAAAGCTAAAAATCCAAAACACTAGAAAATATGCAAAAACAAGAAATAAATAAAAGGAAAACGAAAACTGAGTCAGTTTATTAATTTAGTGCAGAAACAATAAACTTACTGATAATTATTATGAACATGTTTATTTCTATTGTTTAACAGAATAGAGTCAAATAGAAAAGCATCTACTTCACTGTAAAATAAGAAAACTACAGAGAAACGGCTCAAAGTGTTTGTTTTTCACTGAAACTCATTTAAATTTAAATCAAAAGTTTCAGGTGATCATTTTAACATCAAACAGTCAAAAATCAACGAGAAGAACCTAAAACTCTGCCTTTCCCAGGACAGTCAGTGACACGCACACAGATAAATGTTATTCCAGGTTAAACATCAGTAAACCTGAACCTGAACCTGAACCTGCTGATAGAGAGGATCAGGTGGTTCTTCTTCAGTGGAAAAATAAAATGAAGCACACCTAACTGATCTGGAGTAAACCTGCAGGTCAGAGTTAAAACCAGGTTGTGTGAATACTTCGGCGATACGAAGTTTTCACTGGACACAGGTAAGACTGTACCTGATGATGTCACATAGGTGGGTAGCTGCAGAATCCATCTACATGTACAGAAATGAAAGAGTGAGAGGACTAAAGCGCCGTTACCTGCCTGCTGAAGCCTCGCAGCGTCCCGACTGAGCGTCTACCTGCTCAGGTGTTCCTGGTTCAACCTGCGGCTCGGAGCGTATACCTGCTCAGGTGTTCCTGCTGAAAGCCTCCATCAAACATTCAGCAGCAGCTCAGCTCAGGTGACCGCGAGCCGCCACGCCTGCTCAGGTTTCTCCGACATGCTCCGGCGGACTCATTGTGACAGGGAGGCAGGGATGTTACCATGGCGACCAGGTGAGTCAGGAGGAGGTGGCGCTGGAGTTTCACGTCTGTTCAGCAGTTTCTGTGAAGTTTGCTGCACTGTGAGAGAAACGATGCACCTGCCGGAGTAACACCTGACACACCTGACAATGTTCACACTGTCTCACAGGGTCACACACACACACACACACACACACACCTGATTCCAGACAAAGTCACCAACACAGACCATTCAGTTCACTTCACTCAGAGCACACAGAGTAAAATCCTTTACAGGAAACTTGTCCATCACAGACCTGTGACCTGTCCAGGTGGACCCTACCTGTCACCCTATGACAGCTGGGATAGCACCACCCCCTCACTCTGGCTTTCTCCCAGAGACAGACATGTCAGGTTAACAGGTGAGTGTAAAACTGGCCATGGGTGTGAGGTGGATAAAGAGTGTATGAAGTTTAAACTGTGAGCTCAGTGAGAGGGAAGCACTTATTAATATGAGAACATTAAATTATCAGAAGCACGGCTGCTTCTGTTAGATTCACCTCTCATGTCTTTACTAACACAAGCTGGCATTTCATCGCTGGAGGAAATGATTTAAAACGAAAAAAAAATCAATAATTTATCAAAGAGATAAATTTATGAGATAAAGCTGCATTTTATGGCCTTAATGTGATTATAAAAATGATCTTACCGTTGAAAAATAATAATAAGCAACATGTTTTAAAGGAAGAAAATAAAGATGAAAACTACAACATGCAAAAAGCTAAAAGAGCAAAAATGTATAAAACATTAACATTTTTAAAATGTGTGACGTAAAGTTTTTGCTGCTTTCAGACATCAAACAGAAAGTCAAAAATAACCTTTGACCTCTGAGTGAAAATGCCAGCTTTAAATCAAAGGTAATAATTCATATATCAGCATTTCTTCAGCTGCTGCTCAGGTGAGGTGTGCAGGAGGGGCTCTGAGGGAAACACCTGAGAAACAGCGTGGAGGCAACGAGCATCTTTGCGGTTAGTTTCACCTGCAGCTTTGTGCTGCTCTCGGATCCCTGATTGGATTTCTCAGGCAAGGCGGCAAAAATCATGTGAGGTACAAATAAAGACACAAAGACCCGTTTGAAGGATCATATTCGTGTTTACTGACAGATGGAAACAGAGAACAGTTAGTGCCACCTTTAAACCAAAAACAAACTCTTTCTGACAGAAACGAAGCCGCCGCCCAAACTCTACAGAGGGGCGGATCCACCAATCATCACGCGGCTCCGCTCACACGGGCATCTGCAGCTGGGAGTACTCGTCCTGCCCCTCCTTCTCCTCCAGAGTGGGCTCCACATCATCAGCATCCAGCTGCAGGAGCAGAGGTCAAAGGTCAGGGTGATGGCTCATTGTTTATGATCATATTATTGGATCGTTTTTATGCCTCAGAGCTGGACTGGAAATGTTTGATGATGTCAGACTGAACCAGCAGGTGAGTGCTACCTGTGTTTATTATTACAGCTCATCTTTATTTTTATCATCATGCTGGTTATTTCTGTTTCTATTTTTATGTTTTATGTTCACATGTGGAGAAGCAACCAATCAGGTGAAGCTTGGGTTCAGTTATTAGGTCATGTGACTCACACTCTGCAGCTCTCGGCGGGAGAAGAGGCGGGGCAGCAGCAGCATCCTCACCGGGATGGTCAGCAGCAGCACGAAGGGGAAGGCCAGCGCCGCCGCCGTCGCCATGACGACCCACAGAAGAACCAGACACGTCAGCTGGACCAGAGTGAACAGGTGCATCCTTAACGTCCGCACCTGTGAGACAGCAGAGACACAGCTGACTCTGAGGCAGGTGTGCGAGAATTTTACGTCTGAGCTCAGCGTCAACTCAGGGTCAAAGTTCAAACCAACAAGTGTTGAGTCCGACTCAGAAGGATCACGTCTAAGTCTGACGGATCAGAAAGTCATCAGAGCTCTCTGTAACTCTTCCTGTTCTGTAACCGGAGAAAACTTCCAGAAGCTCACAGGATGTTTGAACTTCTGGCAGTTTTTGAACCTTTTGATATGTTTTCTGTGTTCTGTTGTTGTGTTTGCCTCATAAAGATGGATAAATATACTCTCTGTTCACCTTTGCTTTCTACAGGCTGAGATCACTTCAAAACAAGGAAGTCCATTATTTGGTTGGACTCTAGCTTCGAACATTGTGGCTAATTTCATTTATTTTACTGCATGTAATACTAACTACAACCTGCTCGTGCAACATGTTCATTTGAAAGACTTGAAGGTCAGACGTGTGGCTCAGGGGGCAGCAGGAAAAGTAAGAAGGAGGTGAGATTTATTAGAATATCTTCACTGGATTCTTTATTGTCATACTTATTTTTGTTCCCCTTCGGTAAATGCATTGTGTTAACACAGCGATGATTGTCTGTAGTAACTCTGGTTACAGTGTGTACCAGCTGGAATGGACGTATGATGTCCAGTGAAGAGGACGGCACCTTTGAGGGAGCGTCCTGGTCCGGATCATGAGTGGACATTTTTGAATCTGTTGATTAAACAAAGAGTTTTCTACATCTGCGTTACTGTTTCAGCTGTGTATCAATAAAGCTTTTCTACTTTCAATCAACATGTTCCTTGCAAACGATTTTTTCTTTACCAAATAAATGAATATTGATATCACTGATCAGAGTTTAGCCCATAAGGTGAAAACTACATCAACATGTAGTTTTCAGTAACTGCAGCGAATCAGTGAAGTCTGCTGAAAGTCCAGCTGGTTCTCCGTGCAGTGTCTGTGAGTCCACACCACAGTCTGGGGGGCATGACTAACCTTGCGGACGTAGTTGTGGTTGGGGTGGTATTTCGGGGGCATCAGCAGCAGGATGAGTCGCTCGGTGAGCTGGATCCCATTCAGAGACATCACACCCATGTAGAGGAATATCCCAAAGAGGACCGCGAGAGGGATCTGACGCAGAACCTCCCCGATCACGATGGACAGACCTGACGGAGCAGAGAGCAGATCAGACCTCGCAGCAGCACACTGGGAGAAGCAGCAGTAGAGGTGGCGCTGAAACTCTTTACGGTAGGCGTACCCACTAAAACCGCCACCAAGAAGCCTGTCACCCTCTGCTCCTTGACCTCCTGGATGCGAGGCTTGTCTCCAGGGGCAACAGCTTTGCTCATGACTGTCAGGGCATTGGTGTGAGTCACAGACCGAACCGTGGCGGCTGACAACCACGGCAGGCCAAACAGAGCCGAGACTCCGCCCACCACTACGATGATTAAAAGATCCACGTGAAAACCAGTTCCCTTCACTAGCATCCTCTCCTTCTTACTGACGATCAGTCTGGAGGACAGACACAGGAAAATGAAGATCAGGCAACAAATATGGAACAACCTCAGAGACTAAAAGACAAGGTCGAGAGTCGAGTCAAGGCTAAGAGTCAGACAGTAAAGAACAACAGAGCCAGGACAGGCCACTTCACATCGCTAACGTTTTACTACCATCTGTTATCATTTGAGTTTCAGTGACAGTCTACAGTCTGTGGTCACCACAGCACTGCTGGGCTCTTTATGTGTTGACTCCCTTAAAAGTCAAGTCAAGACTAAGAATCGAGTCAAGACGAACTCCCACGTGAAATTTAAAGTAAAGTCCAAGTAGTCTCTAAAATCTGAAATCATCTACGCTGTGATCTGCGACTCCATGAAGATGAGGATAAAGACGAGTATGGCCGGCAGGATGCTGGCACCCATCATCCAGACTGGAAACTGCCCGTCCGACCCCAGAGGGGAAATCACCCAACCTCGCTTCTCTGGGCTGGACACTGAGAATCCACTGGGCACATTCAGTTTCTGTGAGCCAAAAGGAAGAGGGCAGCTGTTTGATTACAGCTCAGTACAGGGTTCTTTCTGAGGCTTAAAATGTGCTCCACCCCCACCTGAGTATAGGTGTCCTCCACACTGTAGTCCACCAGCACCATGATGAGGATAGCAATGGGGACCCCAAAGTCTCCAATGATCCTACGGAGCTGAAAAAGACAAAGCATCAGGTGAGAGCTCAGCAGACAGCAGGAAGGAAACATCCACACGTAGAACCAAAGAGTCGACTGTAGGTGCACCTGAACATCTGGACAGAAAGTGAAGCTGTGAGAGCGGTGGGAGTCTTTGGTGTTTGCTTGTTTTGGGTGCACAAGGTGAACGTTATGACCACCTGCCGGAAACAGCGATGGTCTATAACAGCTCCAACCCACAGTTTAACATGTGTACACCTGCATTTCTATCTGACTGTGCTCATAAATACCTGTACTTGTATGTACTGTAACATATATATATTTGGATGTACCTGTACTTGTATGTACTGACCCTTCCAGGGAAGAAGGAACTGTTCTTGAACTTGCGAAGGTAGAAAGCGATGAAATATGTTCCTGCCATGAGGACCAATGACAGCAGTGCGGTGTTTGGCTCGCCAACAACATTCCCAGGATTTCTGGTGACCATGGTGTGGTTACAGAGAGATGGCGATATGGTGCTATTTCCATGGTAACAGTTATGGAGTGGATGCTCCTGAAAGATCTAGGAAAGACCAACGAAGAAGATAATGGTTTGCTCTAACGTGCTCGAAGGGCAGCAGGAAGCACTGACTCTGTCTTGTTGACCTCACAGTGTTTGCTCCTGAATAGACTATTAAAATAAGTGCCAGATGTTTTTTTTAAGATGTACCTGTGAAATTCTCTGTGTTCGTGTTTTTAAATGAAACAACCCACAAATTGACTGAAAAACATCTGAACTTACCTTGACCAGTTTGGCAAAGGTCTCGTAGATGAAAATGAGGGAGATCAGGAAGGAGAAGATCTCCTGTGTGAATCGTGAAACGAAGCGAACGAGTATGCTTCCCTCGAAGGCCACAGTAAGCACAACGATGAGCACCAGCCAGAGACCGATCCACACCCGACCCGTCAGATACTCAATCCCATTGTCTTTACAAAACTACACAGAAACACAGACCAGGCAGGTTTCAGGAGACAGTCTAAAATACTTTGACCTGATGTTGCTGAATGGAATAAAGACATAGATTAGACTGGAATGAGTGAATGACTGTCTCCATCTCAGCTTGGAAAATGGAAAAATTAAACAAGTCAAACACTTTATCTTCAGGTAAAGCGTCAGTTCCTGATAGACGGTGACATCTAGATGCTGGAAGGCTGAACAAATCACAGTACTGATGCACAAACTTCTGCTTTATCATGAGAATTTACCTTTAGTAGAGTTCTAGCAATTTTGTTAAATTTCAGTGCTAAAAATGTGAATGGAGATCTGAAGGGGGTTCTGTTATAGCTAAAGATGACAAAAAAAATCTCAACACAAAACACTTGTGTTTGTTTCTGATGCTTTCACATGTAGGTGCTGATACAGGTGGCCCTGCAGTCCATTGTATGATATGGAAGACTGTTCCCAAACAGAAGCTCACTGGATATAAGTAAACGCTTTTTGTCAAGCTGATGTTTTCAAGGTCAAGAAAGAAGATCAAAAGATAAGTTTTATTGTTTAAATAACTGAGGAGAAAAAGGCAATTTAAAGAAAGCTTTGAGTCAAAAATAAATAACTAAATAAGGCTACAAAACTTTTACTTTAAAACTTTTCATTTAAATGGAGGTTGTATGAAGGTGTGTAGACTTCCTGTCAGGTAATCTCACAGTGTAAAAGGCCTCTTCAAACACCAGCAGTGGTCCGGAGAAGCCGATCACCAGCAGAGGCTGAGCTCCCAGCACACTGAACACAATGCCCTGCAACGCCGTGGCCACTATCAGCTCAGACACACCAATCAGGCCCTCCGTTTTCTCACCTGCAGCAGAGGACAGAGATCACAGATCCTCAGATGGATCAAAGGTAAGGATCCTAAACCATCCTAAATCAAGGCAGCCTTTCTTCAGCCAAGCCTCGTGAGGTACTTCAGTCCTTCAAGTTCAAACTTACCAAGCAGTCCACCAAAGGTGATGGCAGGTGACAGTGCGGCAAAGTAGATAAAAATGATGGCAGCCATACACTGAGGATTTAGAGCGTCTCGGATGTCACTGAGGTACTGAGGGTAGCGCCGTGTCACGTCTTTAATTAGACCTCCAAACAGACGACCTGACCTCCTCAGGGGTTCATCGCCAGGTTTGGAGGGAACAAGAGAATCTGCAGAAGAAGAGCGACATTCTTTAACATGTTTGCACTGACATTAAAGGAACATGCTAATTTAACTTACAGAAGATTAAGGCAAGTGTTGAGGAGCACACTCCAGAAAAATGGCTTATTCAGACTAAGCTCCTATCAGAAACCTTTTTTCAGCCCTTTTTTTAGACTTTAATCACTCAGTGTGTTTTCCAAAGGCTGTTTGCCAAAAAGCTCTGGCCTGCTCCTGAAACTGGACTCAGACAGCTGGGGCTCACCTTCCTCCTGAAGAATGCTGGTCTGCTTCTCCTGAAGTTTGCTGCTCTGCTCTTCCTCCCTCTTTCTAAGCATTTCTCGTTGGAAGTGAGCCACTGAGTGGAGCAACTCGTCCCCACTGACCTCAGAGGGTGGGAGGACGATGCTGCTGTCCAGAAAGCGGTTGATGGCCACCAGCAGGTCCTGACGGTCGTCTGCCTGGTATGCCGCCTCATGGAAGTTCTAAAGGAACAAATGAGTTTGAACTTCAGGATAATAGATAATTGATTATCTGGTGCCATAAAGAAGCATCTGAGAAAGTCTGCTGGGACTCACCTTGTCTGACATGAGTGTTGAGATAGAGCGTCCAATCTGGTGGTAGTCAATGTTGACAGTGGGCGGGCCCAGCAGGAGAAAGAGGAACCTCACTGGCACAGGAACCTCCAAGACAGACTCTAGCAGAACTGCCTCCTGCAGCCGCACGAACGCCATGGATGGCTGGTCCAGGAAACCCACACTGCCTGCAGACACATCAGAGGAATGCACTGAAACCAGTGAACATGCTCCTCCATACAGCGACACATGACCGAAGAAGGTCATGCATATCCATATTCAAGCCTATAAAAAAAGGTTTAGGTACCATGGAAGTCTTATCTTTGATTTCCATCTTTCTCATTGTATTGCCCAACAAGTCTTTAAAGATTTTTAGTTATACACTGTTTTTGTGGCAACTCAAACTACTGTATGTGAGTTTTGTCATGAACAGTTATGTCATGTTCGCGGGGTCTTTATTTCCACAGGACAATGAGCCCAAACATCCAGCAGAGTCCCAAAGAGCTATCCTAATCTACAAGAAAACATGAAACCCTCCAGCCAGCCCTCACTGAGTCCTGATCTGAACAAACAGAAGTCACTGAGACACACTGAACACAGCAGAACAGTGGCAGGTTCTACAAGATGCTGTAAAACTGTGTGCAGGTGTACCGAGGAGAACTGGTAAGACAGATCAGATTAAGGTTTTTCTCTTCATTGCTAGTGTTTATTCAGGTGTGGTGCATACCCACGAGGACGACGGTGGCCTCGGCTCGCTCTGGGATCTTCTCCATCAGCTTCACCTCATGTTTGGATCTGGAGTGACAGAGCTGAGGGACTTCCTTCTGGAGACAGCACAAAGTAAAGTCAGTACATCCCAACAGGCTTCATGTCCAACACATGCATCTGACACCAACTGCTCTGAGGTGGAGGCTTCACCTGGCTGATCACACAGTGTCTCCACCTAAAGTTCACCTTTTACCTTGTTCTTCTCTCCATCAGCCTCCCTGTGATTGGTCAGGTTGATGCAGGGTTCAGATTTTCCATTGTGTCTGTCCAGGAGGGTGGCCATGTTGGCTGAAGAGATGTTTCTGCTGAACAGGCTGTGGTCTTTCTCATCGCTTGGGTGACTGAGGAAAGAAGAAGAAATGTGTTCAGGAAAAGGACGGACGGATGGACGGACGGATAGATGGATGGATGGATGGATGAACCTGTGCCGGAGCAGCAGAGCTCTCAGAACGTTGGCTCGATCTTCAGCTTTAATCTGATCTGAGATCACCATCTGCTCCACCACCTGCTGAGCAATCCCCGGCAAAGTCCTCTGCTTCAGATCCAGGAGCACCGCCCCTGAAACCACAGAAACATGATAGGGTTGGGAAATGAGCAATGGGCTGAGTCCATTTTCTTTTTGTTTTACTTTTATGACTCCTCTGTAAATCATTAACTTATAATTGCTGAATATTACCACAGAGTGGAGCCCCTTTACTGATTTCTGAGATAGAGTGGAGAGTTTTAGATGAACACAGATTCTCATCATATGTGGTGGGTGAATGTGCTGCTGTGGAGACCTGACACTGTGTTGTTCTGTAGAGCAGCAGAGTGGAAACCTCCATCCACCTGTCTGTAAAGCCTGAGCTTTCAGAGCCCATGCTTAGTAAACTACCTGGATGATGCTAACTCTTCTCCAACAGCACCATCATAGGTTAAAGGTTACTGTGGTGGGGTGTGGTTTGTGGCTCAGCAGCAGGGGAGGGGTGGAGCAGCGGGTTTAGAGGGGCAGGGATAGGGAAGGCTGGTTGCCAGCTGAGAGTCATCATCTAATCATGCCTTCCCTATTTCAGTAGGTCGCTGGGACCTGGGAGGCAGTCGTTGATGGAGCTGCCTAAAGAGTGCACGCATACATTGCTAGAAATTGTAAATAAAAAGTGATGTTCCAAACCAATATCCCACAGTGTGCCGGGTCATATTGTTACAGTTACCCATCCAGATCTTTAAACAGCATACATCATCACATCTGTTTGTTCATTTAGAGGCTACAAGGTGTCCTTCGTCTCACGGATTTGTTTAGGTGTTTTAGTCTGGTTTAAAAGTAAATAACCCCAGATAGGAGTTTTTGCACTGCTCACACTTCCCTCTACAAAGATATCATCAAACACAGGTTGTTGGGCTGATGGTTGCATGTCTCCCAGCTCTACATCAGTGACATATTTCTGGAGCCAAATAGTTTTTACAGCAGTGGCCAAACAATATACCAGGTATTTACATCAAGGTGACGCTGAAAGTGACTTTTTTTTTTCCAGTTTGAAAAATGGCTGTTCATCAAAAAGTCCTTCAGTCATATGCTAAAGCAGGCACTGCTGCCATGTATAAATACCACGATAAGTCCTTCAGTAAACTTTTTTATGCAGCCATCAGGTGATTAAAAAAAACTGGAACAGTTACTAAAGGTTCTTTTTCAGTTGTTGAACTTTAATATAATTACAACATAAAAATAAAATGAGTCCAAGTGGGAACAAAACCTATAAAGAAATGTTTTCCTATGGTAGTTAGTGGATAAGAGAGACATTATCAGAGAGAAACATGGCACAAACTCCAGGGCAAAAGTTTTTAAAAACCTTTGTTGGGACGAAATCTGCAAACTTATTGTTTTTAAAAGTCTTATTTGGATTTTATTCTGATTGCAAAGTTTTAGGTTCAAGTTATTACTGAAACTAAAGCTAATTTAATTAAAGCTAATTCTTCAAATTACCACCAAAATAAAACAGTGTGCAGAGTGCTGAGACCTTCTTCTAGAAACTCCACAAATGCATTCTTAGCTCCTGAATGGGCTTCATCATGGTAGGATGGGGTGGGGTGCCCTGACTTTATTCTGTGGTGGCCATGGACACTCATAGAGATGCTTGGCTCCGGCCCTGTTGACCGCATCAGAAACCAGAAAACAACCTGGACACAGTAACAGCTGTCCACCGGAGGGCAGCAGAGAGCCTCCTCCTCACCTTGGGACATTGTTTTTCTGAGCTCCAGCAGAGAGCGGAAGGACAGAGAGGCGATGTGAGGTCTCCCCCAGCGCTCTGTCTCCTCCTCCACCTCCTCCTCAAACTTGATCCATCGAGCCGTCTCCCTCCACTGCAGCTCCTGGTTCCTGTCAATCACCAGCTCGTTCAGCTCCACAAACACCTGAAATCACAGAGGACAGTGAGGCTAAAGAGGACGCCGCCATGGCCTACGCTTGCAAACAGAAAAACTGGCCTCTGTCACTTATGAGGACATTTAAACATCAGAAACATCACTGAGAGTGGACACTGAACACTTTCACTGAGAGCTGAGCTGAGTTTAGGGTCACCAAATGTCTCGTCCTGATGAAGATCATGTCCTGATGAGACTGTAAGCTCTACAACAGCCACAGATCGAACTACTTTTTCCAACTGCTGTTATTTTTATCGGTAAGAAAACAAAAAACAGGCCGAGTCTCCCAAACAAGAGCAAACTGGAAAGGAACAGGTTCAAATTAAGGCTGAAGTCAAACAAAGCTAAGTCTGATAAAACCGGGTTAAACCAAACCAAACTGTCTAAACAAGGATAAAGTGAGAATAAGAATAAGATTCTGATAAAGGCCCACTTACTTGACCCTTCCTGAGCTTTCATTCACATCTTTTGACCTTCATCTGTGGCTAAAAGCTCCAAAAGCACAAACAAGTGAACTTTTTAAAAAGATAATCTTAACCCAATCAGATTAAACCAGGCTTAATCAAATGGGACCAAAGCAGACTGAATTAGACTACAAAACTAAAAACAGGATAAACTGGTTCAGCTGAATGTGTTTGTATTCAGACCAAATGAAGTTCAGATGGTATATTTGGCAAAAAAAAATGTTTAAACTTTGTCATAAAACAAGACAAACAAGCAAAAGTTAATCAGAGTGAGCCAAAGTGGAGCTGGCACACCCGGGTTAAATCACTCTACCTTATTTTGTCGACTCTTTAGGTCCAAACTGACCATCTTGAAGACCAAAACACACTGAGCAGAGAGAGAGGCTCACCTCAGAGTTTACCTAGCTCTACCTGTCTGACTACCTGTCTGACTCTCTCTCATTAAGACAGAGTCCAGTTTGTCGCCCGTTCACAATGCCACCCGGATTAACCCACTCAGACTCTCGGCTCATCTTTCGTCCTCCTGTCAGCCTCATTCTGGTTGTTTTGTTGTGAGAATCACATCATGCAGACCACCTGAACCAGTTCACCTGAACTCACCTGAACCTTTATTATCCAAGTTTGACTCAACAAACACACAACACTCCTGTAAATCCTGCTCTCTGTCACCAGCTTCATCCTGTGTGTGCGGCATTTACGTTGGACGCTCATAAACACGAGTCAGAGCGTCCAGTGAAACTCTGCTGTTTAAAACAAGCAGATAATACTGTACGTCTGACTGAGGAGGAAACAGCTCGAGTGTCCTCAGAAGAATGAGAGCAGCTGAAGTGAAGTGAAAAAGTTTGACAAAAAAAAAAGAAGTTTAATGTCCTCTGAATTTAATCAAAGTATTTCAAATGAAAACTGTTTCAGTTGTTTTCTTCATTTCATTATTATTGTTAATTAAATAATACACACATCAGAGTGAGCACAGCTCAGGAAATCACTTAAACTTTCTCCATGACAGCAGTTAAACTGCTGAAGATCAGATTTAGAAGTTTTTTTTTAGTCACTAATGAGCTGCATTAACGAGGAGTCAGTGTGTTGTTAATGAACTCGTTTATGTTAATGCAACATGTCAGTGAAAATGGTAGTGCAGTGTAAAAGTAAAATTAATTTCATGTGTCACAGACAGCTGAAAAATCTGCAATAAAAGAATGTAGTTATTGAAATGTCAGGTAAGATGAAGAAGAGCAGTTCAACTGTCAATGAAACCGAGCTGTAAACAGTTCAAGTGTCAAAGTGAAAGATTTTTAGATTTGCAGTTTTATTACCTCCACCAAGGAGGTCGTGTCTTTGGTAGTGTTTCTGTCTGTAAACACAAAAAGTTTTGAATGAACTCTGATAAACTTTGTAGGGGTGCAGAGTGAGCTCATGTTAACCATCCATTCAAATCTGGCTTCCATCCACCAAAGTCTTCAAGGTCAACTTCATGATCTATTGGTGGAAACTGACACAAAATCTTAAAACTTAGAAACTATGATTCTTACAGGTGTGCTGTGTGTTGTCAGCATATAGAAAGCACCGTATAAAAATTTAAAATATCAGGTCACATTTGACCTCTGACCTCTCCTTCAAGGTCAAAGTGGTGGTAATGTTGTATAGAGCTGTTTAAAACTGTTTCTTACTGCCATTGTTTGTACTGACAGCATGTAGGCATGTAGGGAATGATATACGAGGATTCTAAAGATCACGTTACTTTGACCTCTGACCTCTCACATCTGCCTTTCTTTCAAGCTGACCTCAAAATGCGTTATATCTTTAAAGAAATTATAGTCAGGAGAAAGAGAATGAATCCACAAAAATAAAAATAATAAAAAATAATCATACTCAAAATTATGTCAGGTAGATTAAAATGGGTTTGAACAGGGCAAATAATACTTGTTTTTACTGCACTACAAACTTTTTAAAGTAGGTTCAACAAAATGAACATATAGAAAATAGAAAATACTATTCCATTAAAGTAAATACTGCTCAGAGAGTGAGCTGCTTCTTGTAAAAGATAAAAGTAGTTAAAGTGTGAGTGTAAGTGCAAAACATTAAAGGAGTCACAGTGAGAGACATGAAAGTAGCTGAAATGTGAAAGAGCAGCTGCAATGTGGCAGAGTTCAAAGGTCAAGCCTCAGCAGGTCAGAGTGAGATGGGCAGGTGATGATGATGATGATGATGATAATTGGGCTCAGCAGTGCATGTTTACTGTTTCTTATGATAATGAAG
The DNA here is from genome assembly GCA_015108495.1 of Heterochromis multidens. Taxonomy (NCBI): domain Eukaryota; kingdom Metazoa; phylum Chordata; class Actinopteri; order Cichliformes; family Cichlidae; genus Heterochromis; species Heterochromis multidens. The sequence goes on from VUQS01069214.1 coordinate 13,867, forward strand.
GCTCCTAAGCTCCGCCCTCTGACCTCATGCGGTGTACGGTCCGGTCGCAGGTGCTGGTTTGTCCAGCTGCTCGTCTGATCTTTGGTGGCGTGGATGATCGGCCCTCTGGAGCTCCGCCTCACCAGGTGACGTCGAACAGCCGGAACGTCGTCCAGTCGGTGACCTGCGATGGACATGAAGTTCAATCAATTTTTAAAAACTTGTTTTATTTTGTCTTCATTTAATCACTTTAATGCTAGGTGTTCTTCTCAGCACAAACCTAAAGCAGAAAGCTACCCTGAACCCAAAATATGAGAAAACTAGACTTCAGTAAAGTGTCACAGTGATAATAATGTGAGGTTAGAGCAGTTCATAGCTGTCAAAAATAAAATTTCACTATTTATACACAGAGGCAAAAACTGGTGAAATCAAACCCTAGTACAGAACAGTTACAGGTACGGTGATTATTACTGAACTTTCTTTCTTCTAGTTCACAAATCACTGAAGGTAGTTTTATAAGATTCACCACCTCTGCCTTAAACTCTAAATTCACTTTTCTTTACTCCACGCCTCATTCACTCATTCACACACATTCATACAAGCACTTTTTCCCCACACCTTATTACCTTCCTTAACATTGGTGTGCACACTCACACACTGATGGAGTTGCATCAGGACCAACTCAGGGTTCAGTATCTCACCCAAGGATCCTTTGACTGGAGGAGCTGGGGATCAAACCACCTACCTTCCGATTGATGGACGACCCGCTGTACCTCCTGAGCCTCAGCCAGCTGACCATAGTTCACCCAGTCTTCCCCCTGAAGTTCAATGACTGACATATCGGGGACTGTTCTGTCCCCCACAGTGATGCTAATCTCCAGAACACACACACGGTCTCACGGGAACTTTCTGCAGTCTAACAGGATTTAAGGCTCGGCTGAACATCCACGAAAAATCATTAACAGGAGTGTCTGAGTGTGTCATTCAATCAGCTTATACACACACACACACACAGGTGTGCTCACTCAGCAGGTGAGCAAAGTTTAAAGTTTCAGTAAAAATGTGATTTTCTGTGAAATTAGATGTTTTCAAACATCTCTTCTTTTTTCTGAGAAAGAATCATCACAAGCAGCCAATCACAATCCAGCAATGAAGTCAGCTGACCAGCGGCAGGTGAGTGAAGCTGTTAGTGAGTTATCGCAATGAGTGTGCTCAGCGAGGCAAATAAGTATGAGATCACAATCAGCAAAAAGTGCAGGGGGGGCAGAAAGTTCTGCAGGTGATCTGCTGACAGTGAGCACCGACACAGCGATGACCAACAACCAATCTCCACCGAGAGCAGCGCAGAGTCCCTGAAATCAGAACAATCACAAATACCACGATGTAAAACCAGCTGCCCTCAATGAGAGGGAGCCGACATGTTCTCGTGTGAGGCCAAACTCTTCCATTAATTCAATTCAATTCAGTTTTATTTATATAGCACCAAATATATAGCACCACAACTACAGTCGCCTCAAGGCGCTTTATATTGTAAGGTAAAGACTCTACAATAATACAGAAAACCCCAACAATCATACGACCCCCTATGAGCAAGCACTTGGCAACAGTGGGAAGGAAAAACTCCCTTTTAACAGGAAGAAACCTCCGGCAGAACCCGGCTTAGGGAGGGGCAGCCATCTGATCGAACTGGATCTGGACCAGAGTTACGCTGACAGCTGTATTTCTACAGATATGTCAGCTGTGTTGTGCTCGCTGCAGTTTTACATTTTTCTAATCAAAGACCCCCACCCCCCACCCCGGACAGTCAGGTTTTATGTTTTTAAGTGTATGAGGAGTCTAATTGTACAACACACTCAACATGCAGTTTATTACATCTAGCATTCATATGTTTAAATTATATTTGAATTTGTGAGTCAGGGAGTTTTGTATCTGATGTCATTTATTCTGCTCAGCAGATGTGAGAGTGCTGATCTACACATCTCTGATTACTGGAAGCATCCTGACCCTGAATCTGTCTGCACATCTCGACCTCTGCTGTGAAAATCCTCTGATATTTTTGGACAGAAGCTGCTCTACAGTTACAACCTTCACCAGAACAAAGGCTCATGTCACTGAAACAGTGACCACAGGTTCACAGGCAGCACAGCAGGAAAGGCTGAACCAGCGAGTCACCACAGTGCCACACATTTCAGTTTATATGAAGGAAACTGCCCCAGAGGAAAGAAACAGTAAAGACTGGATGAAGCTGGTGGAGGGTGATTCTTTGTTTTAACCCTCTGAGGTTTAAGTCGTCATCGGTGATGACCCCACTGTCACCAAGTGCTTGCTCATAGGGGATCGTCTGATTGTTGGGTTTTCTCTGTATTATTGTAGGGTCTTTACCTTACAATATAAAGCGCCTTGAGGCGACTGTTGTTGTGATTTGGTGCTATTTAAATAAAATTGGATTGAATTGACCCTGACCCTGACTCCAAAACTGAAGTTTTGTTTTTATGAAATTCTTCTTCCAACTCTCAGCAATCAGAGGACAAAGAAAATCATCTTTCTAACTGACACACACCAAAACCATTCAAATCTTTCCAAGAAAAGAAAAGAAGGGTTGGGGTCATCGCCTGTGGTGCTCAGACTGCAGAGGGTTAATTTCTAACAGGTGAGTGTGAGAAAATCGCTGATGAGTTCATGCTCACAGAGATGATCAGCAGAGCGAACAGCAGCTGGAAACACGCTCTGAACAGTTCTTGGAAAAGGAAAAAAGGAACGTGGCTGGAACGATGTGTTCACGCCAAATGTGGAGCAAAGTTTTCCCGTGGCGTGAAGACAAGTGATGCGAGCAAGTGAGCTGATGGAAATCCACACCAGCAGATGTGAATGATGCTGAAAAACTTCTGTTCAAGTCAAGAAGGAAAACACTTCCTTTCGTGCAGCTGGAAGCTTTCAGCTGAGATTCTCACACTGACTGCACCACCTAACCACCCCCAACCAGAGATGAGGAGGAGCTTTTTGTCCCCATTTTTAGGACTTCCTGCTAAATTCTGATGATAATTTCAGGTAACGTGACTCCAGCTCTGCACTCCTACTGCTGTTGGCTGTTTGAGGACAGTCACAGTAAGACCATAAAACAAAGTGTAGCCTCCTCTGATGAGTGAGGCATGTGTGTCCTTTACCTGCTAAATTCAGAAACCTGCATTGTGTATGAGTGTTTCACCTGAAGTCAGAAATCAAAGCTTCAGACTTCCTCTCAGCCACGGTCCCACACAATCATCCAATCACCTTCAGTCAGAGGACCTCAGCTATGACAACACATTCTTTAGTCTGCATTTATTTAGTCTCATCAGGATCAATCAACTCCAAATCAGTCCTGACATTTTAAAATAAGAGAAGAGAACTGCTTCCTGGTCCAGGTGACGGCTCAGGTGAGTCTGTGCTGCAGGTAAAACACTGAATGAGAGCAGGTACTCACTGAGATCAGCCTTCAGCCTGTCCACCAGCCAGCTGCTGAAATCTCAGAGCAGAGACTGACTTCATGTTCATGTGAGAGACCACACACACACACACACACACAGTAACAATACACAGAGGCTGTGGGCTGCCTGTGGAGGACGGTGGCATTGTGTTCAGGTCAGCTGCAGCTTCAGGTCACATGACGAACAACGACAGAAAACTCTTTTATTTTGAAGAAATTCCTCCAAACTGACTCTGAGTGCCCCAGTGCATGCTGGGAGAGGTGCTGCTCCTCTGAGGACAGTGATGTCATCAGTTCTGCAGGTAATACGCTGACCTCATGATGGTGCTATAAGAAGTCAGAAAACTACCACGGCCTTGCCGTTTAAAGGGGACGCTATAAAACACGTAAGTGGTCAATTTAAAAAGTACACCCAGCGGCCACTTCATTAGGTACACGGCTCTGTGTGAGGTTTCTTTGGTTTTTAGTGAAGTTACCACAAAGGTTCTTCAGACTGCGGTGGTGGAGCTTCTAACGCTTACAGCACCCCTCCATGACAGGGACAAAATATTAGAAGCACTTTGGATGCAAAGGGATTTATGGTTACTCAGTGGTGAAGGCCTGATTTTTATCCTGCAACAGGTTTCATTGAGGAGAAGACTGCAGCGAGCTGAGTGCACCTCAGTCACAAGTATAAATATACGGTGCATACGATGGTGGTCAGTGCTCTGTTTCTTGCTGCTGGGGAGAAGTTGTCCACACAGCAGACAGGAACAGAGTAGACAAACTGATGAAGAAGGCCGGTTCTGTGTCAGGTCTGACCTTGAGACAGTCCAGCAGCATGAGGAGAGAATGCTTTTAAATCAGTTATGACCAACCCTGCACACCCACACCATGTCCTGGAGTTATCAGCAGCAGAACCTTCAGTCAAAGACTGATTACACCGAAGTGCAAGTGCGAGCACCTCAGGAGGCCGATCATACCAGCTGCTATAGGACCGTTTAATGCACAGCAATAATAATATGATTTTATCCACATGTTTGCATATTTGCACATATGTGTTATTATTATATTATTATATATATTATTAACTTTATTAGTAATTAGTATTGTTTTGCTGTTTGGGATGTGTGGTGCTATGTTTGCTGAAGCTGTAAGCTGCTGTCGTAATTTTCTGCAAAGTATTAATAAAGGATCTGTCTGTCTGTTTGTGAGGCAGTGATGACCTTCAGGTTCAGGTTTAACTGAGACACAGCATTATCTGAGGCCCTGAGACTTCACATGTGTAGGCAGAGGAGGAGGAGTAGCAGCAATCTTCCACTCCAGCTTATTAATCAACCATAGACCCAGACAGAGTTTTAATTCATTTGAAAGCCTGATTCTTAGCCTTGTCCATCCTAATTGGAGAAAACAAAAACCAGTTTTATTTGTTGTTATCTATCGTCCACCTGGTCCTTACTCTGAGTTTCTCTCTGATTTCTCAGACTTTTTGTCTGATTTAGTGCTTAGTTCAGATAAAATTGTTATAGTGGGTGATTTTAACATCCATGTAGATGCTGAAAATGACAGCCTCAATACTGCATTTAATCTATTATTAGACTCAGTTGGCTTCTCTCAAAATGTAAAGGAGCCCACCCACCACTTTAGTCACACTCTGGATCTTGTTCTGACTTATGGCATAGAAACTGAACATTTAACAGTATTCCCTGAAAACCCTCTTTTGTCTGATCATTTCTTAATAACATTTAAATTTACAATAATGGATTACA
>VUQS01069215.1:0-22340 GCA_015108495.1 Heterochromis multidens
TTAGGGCTGGATCAGGTGACCCTGAATCCTCCCTTAGTTACTCTGCAATAGGCTTAGGCTGCTGGGGGTTTCCCATGATGCACTGAGTGTTTCTCCTTCTCTCACCTCTGTTCACTCTCTCTGTGTTTTTACACCACTCTGCATTTAATGAGTTATTATTAATCTCTGGCTCTCTTCCACAGCGTGTCCTTGTCTTCCTCCCCTCACCCCCAACTGGTCACGGCAGATGGCTGCCCCTCCCTGAGCCTGGTTCTGCCGGAGGTTTCTTCCTGTTAAAAGGGAGTTTTTCCTTCCCACTGTCGCCAAGGGCTTGCTCATAGGGGGTCGTCTGATTGTTGGGGCTTTCTGTATTATTGTAGAGTGTTTACCTTACAATATAAAGCGCCTTGAGGCGACTGTTGTTGTGATTTGGCGCTATATAAATAAAACTGAATTGAATTGAATTGAATAGAAAATAAGAAAAGCAGAATAGGTTCATTTTAAGACTTGGTCTGTTTTTGGAACTGTTCCTTAATAATGACTAACTGACTAATGTATATGCTTTTATTTGTTCGACACCTGATGGATGGATTAAAAAAAATAAAATTTCACCATAAAGAAGGTCATGGTGGACCCTCCGTGGATGGTCCCATACTGGATGTTGGTCTGATCAGCCAGATCATCCGGAGACTCGATCGGTGCCTCCATCCTCTGGACAGTGAGAAATGCTGCCAGGTTGGCCGTGTAGGACGAGATGATGATAAGGGTGAAAGCCCACCTGAGGGAGGAGAGAAGAAGAGGAGCAGCTTTTACCATTTTTTTTTTACCCTGCAGTAAAGCCTCACTCTTTCCCCCCTCTTCTCTCTTCATTAAGAGCTGAGAGTGGCAAAAGCAGCAGAGAGACAGATGGAGGGCACTGCAGGAAACGTCAGGAGTTTTAGGTAAAAATCATCAACCTAAACATGAACTCAGGCTGCAGCAGAGACGAGCAGGACGCCTCTGCTGCAGAGGAAATGAGGCGGAAGTGATGAGCAAGGGAATTAGGGAGGGAGGAGAGAATTAAAAAGAAGGCAGAGAGGAAGGGAAGAAGCAGAGCAGAAATTAAATGAAAAGTAGTCCAGCAAATAAAGGAAAAATAGACTTCAGGCTCTGGTGATTGCCTAAAATGTCTTAGCTGTGATTGGCTGGAAGGTGTGATTAACTTCTAATATGCTGTGTTTGCATGGAGAGCAGAATGGAAGCGAAGCTCTATCTGTGAAAACAAGAAGACAAACTCTGTCAGAACAAAAGATATTTGTGTGGATGTGACTCTGAATAGCAGCAGGAAAAACACCGGCAGAGGGAAGGAAGAGTTCCACCATAGGCCTTCTTTGTTTTCATGTTACAGTTCATGTATGCTGTAAAAACAGGAACTCTTTTCCCCTGTTTGTCATCTTTATGCTAAACTAGTTTAACCATCTGCTGACTGTAGCTTCATATTCAACAGACAGACGTGAGAGTGGTACGAATGTCCTCATCTCACTCTCAAAGAGAGAGCAAATCGTGTGGAGAGAATGGGGCTCGTGAGTTAAGACGACAGGCCGTCCACACAAACTCTCACAGTGAGGTTTCAAACCCACAAAAAACTTGAATATTTTAAATTTTGGTTTGGATGATAACGTTTCCAAAAAATGTCAGTCTGAGCATTTGTGAAGTTATATAGAATGTCTTCATTTGACTTCATGTTAACACAAAAAACACTGAATCTTTTCTGTGCAGCTAAATTACAACAGGAATTACATTCAGGGGCTTAAACACATGAAATAACTGATTTGGACATTTACAGAGTAACAGGCTCTACTGGTTATAATGAACTCTAATGGCTCTATTCCTCTTTTTTCTCTCTTTTTTTTATTTTACAAAAGACCTGTTGATGTTTTAAATAAGGGGCTGATTGAGCTGATCTAATAGTGAGAAGAAGTTGTTTCCACCGTGTTGGCACTGAAACAGTGTAAAGAGTGTAATCTTCGTTGTTTTGAGCCTGGACTGTGGAACCTGTAAACGGACTTCTGTAGTCTGTGGGCGCCACATCGCCCCTAGCTGCTTTCTGTGGATGCAGTTACTGATTCTCTGGCCTGAAGGAGCTGAAGGCGGCGTTAGGAGCTCTGAGATATAAAGTGGGGCATTATCATGTAGTGATTTATAAGTAATCAGTATAATCTTTGATTAGATTCTGTAGCAAATGAGGAGCCAGTGTAATTCTGGGAGGGCTGAAGTGATGCATTTCCTGCGCTGAGTGTTTGTGAGGAGTCTTGCTGCAGTGTTTTGTACTAACTGCAGACGTTACACTGCTGCATCATGTTGGCACAATGTGTACAACGAGATGCAAAAATCTAATCTTCATGGCCCACCATCCACCCCAAGCACCTCCTGATGTAGTTATTAAATATGGCATTGTTTTTATAAAACAAACTAATTCATATAAAGCAGTCTGATAAGTGTCATCACAGGTAACTAGGAAAGCAGTTTGGGGCCAACTTTGTGTTGAGAATATTACAAGCTGGTCACCTTCAGAGGTAGACTGCTAACTCGAGCTAGTTTGTATTACTTATTTTTGGCCTCAACACATAAACAACTGTCAAAATGATAGTCTATACGGTAATTGTCAGTTTGGATGTCACCAAACATCAACACAAGACAGCTCCCAAAGCATGCTGGGTAAAAAGAACAGAGATTTTGGAATTAACCTAAATCGAGAGTGAGTTTTTATGAAACGGAGTCAGACAGAAAGAAGGAGTTCAGCCAAGTGAAGAGTGGGGAGCTGCATGAAAACTGACTTTGACAAAATCTGTAGCAACAAGGTATAAAAAAGAGCAGCTGGTAAAGTAGACAGAAAATTCAAGTCCCAGTGTTTCAGAGACTAAAGCTGTTAGTGTACATGCACTGCAGCCCAAACTTTTCTAGATATTACCAGATGAAGGTATATGTGAGAGCTCCTGGCACAGTTAGATCAGACATCAAATGGTCTTTAACCCGACAGACCTGTAATACAAAGTCTGTGTGATCCCTGAGAGTACCCATGTGAAAGGAGCACAGTTAATGGGCCAGCAAATTAATAGCAAGTGACAGGGGGTCCTATATCCTCCCTAATGTACTTCGTTTCCTTGTGTGCGCTTCAGGTGAGACAGAAAGACTTCCTGATCTGATTCAGACATTGTCCAGAAATCTGAGTTTTTTGAGGCTCAGAGGGCCAACTGTAAAAGGGTAAAGGTCACTGCAAAAGTCACAAGTGCAGGCCTGACCAGCTGAACACACATTTCCTTAACTCAGTTTTGTTTTCTATGAATAGAATCATGTTTAAGTTAACGTTAATGGACATGTTTACTTGTCCTTCCTTTGACAGCCTCTGCAGCTCTTTCCTTCCTCTTTGACTGAATATGCAGCATGAACAGCATGCCGGCCAACGAGCCACTCAAGCAGACCGACAGACTTGTGCCACAGCCATCATGAGTTTTTATGAGGCTAAGTGCCAGACGAGGCTGAGCGCTGTCAGAGAAAAGATGCTGATGGCCTCTCCAGTCCCTCCAGTATCACTCCACCATCTGTCTGACTGCAGCTACTGGGACTGAGGGAGAGTCAGGGGTGGAGGAAGGACTGAGATACTTTGCTTGGGCAAAAGTACCAACACAGCAGTGCAGAAATATGCTGTTTTATTGTCCTGAGGTCACATGCAAAATTAATGGAAACCACTGGATTAATTTTCAGTATTATAAACTGGCTTTTTTCTTCATGTATAATCTTAATTTGATGACTAACTTAAGATGAAATAAATGTAGTGATATTAAAAGTTTAATAATTAATTAATATTGAATTATAATAATATAATAATGAAGTTCTGCCAAATTGTAACTCCCAGAAACTGTACCTCTGTCAGGACTGAGGTCAAAGGATGATTCTTATTCCATCTGTAGTCATTTATATTTGGCAGAATGGCTGCATTCTGAGATATGAAAGGATGGGAGAAGCAGTGCAGTGAGAGCAAGTGAGAAACAGTGTGAAATGGAGGGGCTGGGGTGGAGGTGGGTTGCAAAGCGGTTTGCATTGCAGCAGTGACTGTAGGCAGCTTAAAGAGGGCCTTCTATGTGAGACTGGAAGTATAGAAGGTTTTCAGCCCTGCCAAGACTGTGGCTTAACTTGACTTAATGCACAAACTAAAAAAGATAGAAAAGTGAAAAACAGCTGACATATAGCACCAAATCACAACAAGGCGCTTTATATTGTAAGGTAAAGACCCTGCAATAATACAAAGAAGGAGAAAAAAAATGAGCAAATGTAAGATGTGACAAAAAAAAACAAACAAGTCATCCAACCAAAGCTAAAATACATACAAATCACTTAATCAATAATCCTCCTCCTCCATCAACCTCAGCCTCCTCCCTACACCAACACCGTAGTTTTACTTACTTTTTTATTTACTGTGTGCTTCAAATACTTAATTACACATGACTTAATCAAGAATGTTAGTTTTAAGTTAGCAAGTTGAAAAAGTAATTTCTTAAAAAATATTTTTCTGCATCTTTTTGAATCTTGTTAGTTTCTTATCAAGTTTTCAGTGGAACTAGTTAAAATAAAACATTTGAGATATATTAACTTTTGGGATTTTACAGTGCAGCTTGACATGGTTAATGTTAGAAGTTCAACAGCTGCTGTGAAATTATTCAGCAGCAGTGAATGTAGTGAAAAGTAAGGGGCAGACATCAGTTTGAGCTGGAAAAACATGCAGAGAGGAGAGAGGGTGAAGGGCAGAGGAGTGGAAAGAAAACGAGAAGAGAAACTGACATCATCACTTTCACACGAGAGTCCCTTTACCATCTGTTCAGCTTCAATTAATGTACCTGAGGATGGAGGCAGGGAGGCAGGGAGAGGGGGAAGAGGGAATAGGAAGGAAGCAAAAGTGCTGGTTTTAAAAACAAGAGGGAGCGACGTTCAAACATCAGTTTGTTTCATATTCAGTCCATCAGGGCCGTGTGTTTCCTGACCAGCACAGAATTTATTATTTAATTATTATTTAAATTTATTATTATTTGATGCAACAATCACCTTGCAGGTATCTGTGTGGTACTCATCATTCCCATCCATCCACCCTGACCTCCTCCCTACACCCACTTTGTGGCTCCACTTCCTCTTTGGTCTACAGCAACAACTAGGGGGTGAGCTTGCATATAAACAAGTTTGGGGGCATTTGCTGAAACAGTTGATTCTGTAACTTAAACACTTAAAGATTTATATCACCTTACCAGTCATCAGAACCCCAGCTGGAATAATTACTTGGCCACAGGAGGCGATAGATACCACAGACTGAAAAAGACTAAATGCATGGAGGTCTCCACCCAAAGTCCAGCACCCTGAGTCTTTGAAGCATCGGAAAGAGGGAGGGCGAGGATTAGTCAAAGCCACAATCCAGGATGAAACCAAGAGCATCCATGAATACATCTAGAAGATGGCCCCCCGAGATGAGCTGCTCCAAAAATGCCTCAGGCAGCTGAAAACAAGCGGTCATGGGGAACAGGAAGAGGAACTATCATGGAAGACCAAGCCTCTGCATGGGATGTACCATGGACAGATAGAGGAAGTGGCTGACATCAAGAAATCCTACCAGTGGCTAGAAAAGGCTGGCTTAAAGAACAGCTCAGAGGCTCTGATCATGGCAGCACAAGAACAGGCCCTAAGCACCAGATCCATAGAGGCAGGAGTCTACCACAGCTGACAGGACCCAAGCTGCAGACTTCGCAAAGGTGCCCCTGAGATTATCTAACACATAGTAGCAGGATGTAAGATGCAAGCTGGGACAGCGTACACTGAGAAGCACAACCAAATGGCTGGACTAGTGTACAGGAACATCTGTGCTGCATATGGACTACAAGTCCCCAAGTCTCGATGGGAGACACCACCAAAGGTGGTTGAGAACAACAGGGCTAAGGTCCTGTGGGACTTTGAGTTCCAGACAGACAAGCAGCTGCTGACCAACCAACCAGACATCGTGATGGTTGACAAAGAGCAGAAGACCACAGATCATCAGGAAGAAGGAGCACGAGAAAACAGAGAAGTACCAGGGGCTGAAGGGGGCAGCTGTGGAAGGTAAAGAGTGCTGTCCTAGGATACCAGTATACCTAGAGATACTGCACAAAACTCTTAAACTCTGGAAACTCCCAGGACTCTGGTAGAGGACCCAAGCTTGAGGATCACACACTCACACACACGAGATGGTCATTTGCTGATTATCAGTTAATCAATGCATTTGATTAGCAGCACCTGGCTGCCACTTACCGTCTTAATTCCTTAAGCAGTAAGGATGGACTCCTTTGAAAACTCTCTCTCTTATGACTGTATACATACACACATTAGTGATCACGGGCAGAAACATATAGTTCAACATAGTTCATAAAGAATATTTAATGTGTATTGGGTTTAAATGAGTTCCAGTTTTCACAATAATTTAAGTTTAGCTGCCTGAAGGAAACTTTGCTGAAATTTGTTCTGAAATTGTGAAAACTAAAGTGTGACCAAAAATCATCCAGAAACAAACGTGTGTGCTTTACATCAGATATGTGTTTCAGGATGGAAAGAATACACTTCATGTTAATGTTACTGTACACATGTAGAGCATGACTAAAACATAAACTGGTAATGATGACATCCCCTCCCCGCTCCGATACAAACCAGACGCCGCTGACGCAGCGGGTGGACAGCGCCCGCGGCATGATCTCTGAGCCCTGCTGCATGAAGCCGCCGACCGGAAACCACAGACTATTCCCCAGCGTGTACTGGTTCTCCAGGATGTCCCGCCGCTCCCGCAAACATGGGTGAGGGTTGTACCATTCGTAGGGACTGAGCCTGGAGAGAGGGCCAAGGAAAAAACATTTTAATGACTCATTATAAACCAGACCAACCTTAACCGGAGACACAGTGTTAACACGCCGTCTTGCATTTCATAAAAAGGACATTTCATGGTCAATTGACTGCACTTTTATGGAGCTGTTAAACCTAGATGGTGCCTTACACAGTGGTCCAACTCCACTTTGTCGAAGTCTAGTGTCTGTTTGTGAAAAAGAATTTCATATATAAAGTGTTGAGGTAAGAAAAAAAAAGAAACAATGTGATGACTGTGTTTAGATGCTCAGCTGGAGCGCACAACTGTCGGATGGAGTAATTTTGGGTGAACAATGAAATTATAGGCAGAAAGAGGGAGAGGAAAGTGGCCGAGTGACAGGAGGAGAAAAAAATCAGGTTATTTTGTCTTATAAACTTCCTCTCAGAGTAAATCACGGTGCTCCTTTTACTGAACAAACTGCTTCACCTCATTTAAAAAGGACATAGAATGCAAAATCCACAGAAAGTGTCTCTGAAATAGCCATTCAGGTTGGCATCTAGTTGTCATATTAATCCTGGATATGCTCAGAACAGATCTGCCCTCTCAAGTTATAAATGAGCAGCCACAGAAAGCCTTTTTTTATTCCCAAGAGCTTTTCTGTTATCTCTAAAATGTCTCTACAACAAGCAAAGAATGCCAAATATTCTGTTTTGCACTCCTGATGTCTGAGGAACTGAACATCCAGTGAATTTATGTTGTTTTTATGTTGATCTTACAACAAAAACGGGAAAATCCTTATGCTACATGCCCCCTGGGGTCCGTCACTTCCATGCTTCCTTTTGAGAGACAGGGCTTTGAGCCGCCCTCTCATTTGCATAAAGGTGAGGTCAAGGCTGTCGGACACGATGACGTCAGTTGCTTATGCTGAGTGTTATGACTGTTCTGCCGGAGGTTACTTCCTGTTAAAAGGGAGTTTTTCCTTCCCATTGTCACCAAGTGCTGCTCAAAGGGGTCGTATGACTCTCTATTATTGTAGGGTCTTTACCTTACAATATAAAGCACCTTGAGGTGACTGTTGTTGTGATTTGGCGCTATATAAATAAAATTTAATTGAATAAAATTTCATCACGTCATCATCATGACATCATCAAACAGCTGCTGCAGATTTGTCAGCTGCATCCATGATGAGAATCTCCTGTTCCAGCAAAGGTGCTCTATTGGACTGAGATCTGAGATCTGAGTGCTGTGAACTCATCGTCATGTTGAAGAAACCAGTTTGAGATGATCTGAGCTTTGTGACATGGAGCGTCATCCTGCTGGATGCAGCCATGAGAAGATGGTACACTGTAGTTATAAAGGGATGGACGTGGTCAGCAACAATACTCTGGTAGGCTGTGGAGTTTAAATGATGCTCAGCTGGTACTGAGGGGCCCAAAGTGTGCCAAGAAAATATCCCCCACACCATCACACCAGCAGCAGCCTGAACTGCTGATACAGGCAGGATGGGTCCATGCTTTCATGCTGTTTACACCAGATTCTGATCCTACCATCTGAATGTTGCAGCAGAAATTCAGACTCATCAGACCAGGAAACATTTTTCCATCTTCTATTTTCTAATGGTGAGTCTGTGTGAACTGTGGGTTTCCTGTTCTTAGCTGACAGAAGTGGCACAGTGTGGTCTTTTGCTTCAAGGTTCGGAGATGCTCTTCTGCAGACCTTGGTTGCAATGAGTGGTTGTTTGAGTTACTGTTGCCTTCCTAAAGCAGTCTGGCTATTCTGCTCTGACCTCTGACATCAACAAGGCATTTTCTCCCAGCGAACTGCTGCTCACTGGATATTTTCTCTGTAAACCCTATGAGATGGTAGATCAGCACCAACAACCATGCCACGTTCAAAGTCACTGAAATCACCTTTCTTCATCATTTTGATGTTCACTTTGAACTTCAGCAGATTGTCATTACCATGTCTACATGCCTGAATGGGCTGAGTTTTTGCCATGTGATTGGCTAATTAAATATTTACATTACAGAGCAGATAAACAGGTGTACCTAATGAAGCGGCTGGTGAGCCTCTCTGTATGCTTCCCCCCTACTCTCTCTGCTCACATATATACGCTAAATATGCATTAAAGCTGTTCTCATTTACATATATTTACATTGAAGTCGTGACAGAAACGCAGCCCGTTATGATGGCATCGTTAACCAGCCGTCACTTTCAGGCTGCTCTACTGCTCAGCTAAAATCCTGACTTCATAACCATCTGACAAGTGATCATACACAGAAGTTAAAAACAGCAGCTGTGCTGTGACATTTACCTGTGTCTACAGACAAAGTTAGAAACTACAGAATGCTTCATTCATGTCTATGTGAGCAGCTCTTCCTGAAAGGGACCACAAAGCAGCATCTTACTCTGATTTAAAGATCAATCACTGAAACAGAGCAAACGAACTGAAGGCCACATTCTGTCAACACATGAGATTAAAATTTATTTAAATTTTTAAAAAAAGTTACAAGTCCCTTTTAAACTGACTAGTATGCGGACTATTTACATATGTGTATTTAAACACGGCTAAACCCACAAATGACTGCTTAAAAGTCTGTCTTTAAGTAGGAACCAAACAAAATGTCCCTGAACTGCAGAAAAGTGTTGGCTGTGCTGGTTTGGAACTAAAATTAGAAAGACTTTCACACAAAGACAGGTGTCTTACCTGGCTGCAAGGAAGAGGACGCAGCTGACAGCTAGGTAAGCCAACAACATGAAGAGCCAGACAGCCGGAGAGAACGGGTCCAGGAAGGAGAAGTAACCTGGCTTACGACCCTGAAACACACACAGTGCACATAACACATGACCACAGCGTTCACAGTTGGATTCCTGACCGGGGGAACTTCCCACCTGCTCTCTCGCTTTATTTCCTGTCTTTTAAAAAGGTCAAATAAAGATGCTTCATGCTTTGGATGGCGTCACTCACACTGTGAATCACATGGACTTTAGTGGAAAAACATTAACAAAGGAGGAAGTTTTAATGTCTCTGAGCTGGCGTTGGTGAATTGTGGTAATGACCATCTGCCAGTCACAGCATACAGAAAACTGTCAGCGTCTCCAGCTTAGAAACACAAGCCTCTCTTTCAGACTGACAGCTGTGCATTTTGGAAAATTACACTCCTGGAATAAAAGGGCTTTCTTTCAGTTTAAACCTGCAATTCAAACAACACAACAAAAAACAACATGAAGCAGCAAATTACAGTTACAAGCTTTTCAAGTGCTAACGATTGTCAGCTAGAGAGTTCCCTGGTGAGACGCTTCCTATTGACCCGTTTCATCACATGCCCTCCCTGCTGTCTGTGATGCCTCCATCACCCCCCTGTCTACTGGAAAAAGGATTTGGCAGTGAGGGGGGTAGAGGAACTCCCAGATTGGACTCAATTAAAGCGGATGACTAGAGCTGTAATGGAGGCAATCTATTAGGTCTCTGATTTTTGTCCATTTTGGCTCATTTCGAAAACAGCACATGAGGTTGGCAAAGGGCTGAAATGATTGTCTGATGTCGCTCAGCTTTGTTTCACTGAATCAAATGTCCCGGCCAGAAAAGCAGGTGACAGTGAGTGCAGCCAGTAAACCCCCAAAGCTGCCATGTTTCTGACTTCATAGACGTTTTTCATGCAGGCCGACTGAAGGACGCTTGTTTTCAAAATGTCCTAAAGGAGCAGTTTTTGGAATACAGCATACCTTTGGTTATGTCTTAGGGTGAGTTGGATTTCTGACCTCTAACAGAGCAAAGGAGCATTTTTTTCCAAAAGGTGTTTTTTTTTTCTGCCTGTCTCCACCAGAGGCTGGCTCCAGCCGTGAGTCAGTCCCCATAGACTCCAATGTTAAAAAGTGAGTGAAAGTATAAAAGCATAAATCTTCATCACCTTGTGGATGAAGTTAAATGGGCCACAATCTGACACAAAGGCAAAGAGGAGACCTAATGATCTAAGACCACAGCTGGAAAATAAGTCTGACAGCTTCAGAGAGTTTGTGCTGAATTTTCTTCATATATCCAGAGACGGTTTCACCGTATTTTACACGAGTAAAGAGGCTCCCAACGGACAGGAAACCAACAGCTGCTGCCAACATCCAGGAGGATTGTGCTCTAGTGTTAGTGAGTTAAATTCTAGTATGTTATTTGGATGTTACTTAGCACTGAACAGCAGGTTTCCATGTGTGTCTATGTGATGCACCTACACAGTCAATGGAAGCAGCTCGCTAACAAAGCTAGCTACCGTTAACAAATCCGGTCCCTTCTGGCTCCAGAAAAGATGACGGCGGCCATGTAGATAAAGTGGGGGCTTCAAAATGTGGAGTCGAAATGAAATAGAGATGAAACTATGATGAAATTCATCAACTGCACCAAATAAAAGGAATCAAAACTTTAGACACTAAATATATGTTAATAATAATAACTTCACCCTCTCTTCTAAATATGGTCAAAAACTATAATGACCATAATGTTCAAATACCATAGTAGTAATCCATGATCCTTGCACACATGCAAAAGGCTGGTGTGATTCTCAGTCAGTGTCACTTGACTTCAGTGATCAGCAGGTGGCATTAATGTGCCAAAGAGTGCAGTAATTCACCCAACTGAAGATACACAAAGAAAGGAAGCGCGTGCCATACTGCAGCAGGTTCTGACCAGCTGAAAGCTGAAAAAAAGTACAAAATACCGCATATAAAAACCTGACAGCAGGGAGAAACAGTATTACTGACTGTCATGCAGGAGTGTAACATGAACAAGTTACCACAGGACAGGTGGACAGTGAGTGGTAATCAGTACAGAAACAGCTCAGAGATTGTTTGCTGCTCTCTTCCTTCTCACGAAGCTCTGACTGACTTTTTCATCTCTGCCTCATGGCTCACTGTGTCACCATGGAAACCATAAAAACTACAAGGTGGGACGATATGTGAGGTGATTTTACAGGTGTGGAGTTATCCAAATCAGAATGACCTCTCCACCAAACAACAGTCAACACACCAGTGTGGAGAAATGGTGCAGGAGCAACATCAGCTTTAAAGTCCATCCAGACTGAGGCGATAAAAGTTTGTGATACTAGTTAACTAAACTTTTTATTCTGCCGTATTTCCATTTCTCTTGTTTTAAAGTACAAGTGTCCATATTTAGATCCACGACGTGGAAGCCGGTAGCCACAACAGCCACATTGCTCTAAATATTAACAACGCTGCTTCCTCTCCTCAAATTCAGCTGACATCTCCTCAGTAATGATGTCACAAGAACTTGTAAGCGTTGTAGTAAAATGTTGCACCACAGATTCACTGAGTAGGACAGTGATAATATATTGAGCTCTAATGAATTGGGAGCAGCAGCAGACATAAATTTACAGTGTTCAGCACCGGGGGGCAAGAACACTGATAAACACCATGGCTCTTCTTCTCTAATGTGTGTGCACAAGTCAACAGCTTGAGCAATTAAATAGATTACCATCTTCAAGTGTGCTTGCAAGCTATTTAGATGCATGCAGCATGAACGTGTGTGTGTGTGTGTGTGTTTACAATGCACATAAAGCTGTTTATACTTCCAGACATGATGGTATTGTGTATCCAGTTGCTTTGTGGACTTCTGAGATTTAATTCTTGTTGGCTTGTGTGAGTTTGTACACATTCTGATGTGTGCACTGCTCACGCAGACGTGTTCACATCGTGCACTAATAGTACAGAGAGTCTGCTAAATAGCACTTGTTATGGTGTATGAGACATCAGTGTTTACCAAGATGTAACAAACTGGTGAACTGAGCAACTTTTGTCCTCCTCCCACCGATGCCCTACATGAAACGAGGACTCGGTGACGACCTGCACGATGGACATGTCGATGGCACAGCTGTGAACTGTCCACTGCAGTGACTGCTTGTTTGTTCTCATTAAAACTACTGCAACCGTGTGAAGCATAAACGAGTTAAGGCATGCTTTATTCCGGCATTAAATAAAGGCAGAAACAAAAATACAGCGCACACTGTGAAAGTTAACAATTTTATTTTCATTTCATGTTGTAAATACTGGGGTCACCCAGTGTTGCACTCTGAAATAAGGCCAGACAGAAAAATAACTGCACCTCTTTAGTTTTTTTAATGCCAAAAGAGGGTTTTGCACTGCTGCAAGCCATTAGTTTGGGTAGTTGCTGCCCAAACCAAAGCCTGATCTCTAAGGGTCTCAGCTCACTGCTAGGCAAAAGAATAAGATTCAAGGAGCAAAAATGAGCTGAAGTGTGTGTGGGCTCTGCCTCAGAGATAGGGTGAGGAGTTTGTTCGTTCAGGGGAAGTTTAGGGTACTAACCCACTAGTCCTCCATATCAAAAGCAACCAGTTGATGTGGCCCAGGCGTCAGATAAGGATGCCACTTGGACGCCTCCTAAATGAGGTGTTCAGGACATTGCCAGCTGGAATGAGATCCAGTGATATGTTTGTGGAATGTTGAAGAGAGGACAAGATTAAATAAAAATAAATAAATAAAAACAATCATAAAGCAAAATAAAAACGTCCCAAAAAAGCCCAGAAGGCAAGCAAACACAATCCAAAAGAAAGCAGGAATACACAGAGGTAAACGCACGAGGGAGGATGACAAACACTGCAACAGAGACCTGACGAGAACTGACTGGACTATTTATACACATGGGGTGATTAGGGAGGGCAGCATGGTGGCACGGTGGTTAGCACTGTTGCCTCACAGTAAGAAGGTCCTTGGTTTAAATCCATCATCTGGTCGGGGTCTTTCTCTGTGGAGTTTGCATGTTCACCACATGTCTGCGTGGGTTCTCTCCGGGTACTCCGGTTAGGTTAATTGGTGATTCTAAATTGCCTGTGAGTATGAATGAATGTCTGTCTCTCTGTGTTAGCCCTGTGACAGACGGGCAACCTGTCCAGGGTGTACCCTGCCTCTTGCCCTATGGCAGCTGGGATAGGCTCCAGCCCCCCCTGTGACCCTGAATTGGATAAGCAGAAGAGAATGTATGGATGGGGTGATTAGGGAAGTGGAGACAGCAAACACAGGTGTAGACAACCAAAGAAAATGACACAGGGAGGAAGTAAAACTCAAGACAAGACACGAGACAGCTAACAAAGTAAAACAGGAACAAACCATAATCCTAACTGAAGCAAGGAAACTGAAACATTAATATGAGGAAACACAGAGAGGCACAGAAAAGGAAACACGGAGGGAACAAATAACTGACCCAAAATAAAGAAACCAAGGATACAAAACCCTCACCAGAATAAAACAATCTACACAAGGCCTCAACAATGGCAGGAAGTGAAGCACAAAATGTGGGAAAAACATCAAACAAGAAATCAAACCTAAAAGTAAAAACAATGAAACCAAACCATGAATAAAAGAGAGGAAGACAAAAAAAACTCTAGAGGTTCAAAACTCAGCAGCAGAGCAGCGATCATCACGGGTCACAACCGGGCATGCCGGATCAATCACGACTCTCAGGTGGTCTGGGAACATCTTGGTGTCCCACCAGAGAGAGAGAGATTCCAGAAATCATGAGATTTAAAACCAATACCAATGTTTTTTAAGATTTTGTGTACTCATACTTCACAGACATACATACTTTTCAGTGTTTAGCTGATAGAAACATGCAGTAAAACTCTGCAGAACAAATGGTTTCCATTTAGTGACATCATCTTAATGAGCTATGGCAAAGTCCGTCATAGTGAGAATGAAAATGAAAAAAAAAGCAAGAGATGTTGCATGAGAAATATCCAAACTGGGTTAAATACCACCCCCCAGCCCAAAGCTTTTAGCCTTTTTGCAAATTTCATTGCAAACGTGCACCACTAAAACAAAACATACTAAAATATAAGATAAAGGCCTTCTGGTGACTCCTGCTTTATGATCATGTACTGACCTGAAGATAATGCAGGTCTCGGTTTGCACTGCACAATATTAATCAAAGTAAAACAGTACGAGGCCGACACAGCAGTGTTTTAGCAGAGAGAAAACGCACAAATGAAAGAGTGAAAGGACCCCTCAGCACATTAAACCAGTGTGTGTTTGTGTGTGTTTGTGTAGCATCATCAACACGGCCTGTTAGCTAATCTATCAGCGCCACTGCACTCAATAACAGACGCCTGGTGTTAGCAGGATAAATTCATAGCGCCTCGGTTCAAATCCTCCACTTTACACTCGAGCGGGAGGCCGAAGTTCTCCTCCTGATCGAGGTGATGGATCTCCGACTGCTCGTCAGCTCGGCGGTGTGAGAACGTAAATCGCCCCTGCAGGCCGTTACTGTGAGTACAAATGTGCTCTCGGTCAACTTAATCCTTAAATAAACACTTAAGAAAATGCAGTTGGGACGCCACTGTGTGAGCACGGCCTCGCTGTACACACATTAAACAGCTGAATGATCGCAGAGTCAATACACTGAAGCTCTCACAGTGGACTGGATCAAACATGGAGGACAGATGGTGGAGGTGAATGCTAATGAGCCGCAGATGTACAGTATCTGTGGGCAGAGGCTCTGCGGCCTTCATCAGGCTGTCTTCAGGGGAGATGCATGAGGAGGATTTAATGATAATGACGAATAAATGTTTTATTAACATTTCTCACAACCGAGCTGCTCACGCAAACCTCCGCTGCTGCCACTGTGCTCCTGAGCCATGTATGCTTTGTGGATCATCATAGTTCATGTGCATTGATGCATCCCAGTGAGGTGATGTCATGCACATGAAAACTGAAGACAGAAATATAGAAAACAGACAGCCGTCTGTGAGTGCTCAGACTGAAACAGCCCAGAACACCTGAGGAGAAACCTGAACACAGCAGTTAAGATGCTTCACACTCAGACACTCAGGCCAAAGATCTTCTAACAAGAATGGAAAAAAAAAACAAGTAAAATCCACGTTTGCAGAGCCAAAAGTGACTCAACCAAGATAAAATAAAGCTGCAGTGGCCGAGTTTCAAGGACCTTCCAGAAAAGTATTGAACCAAGGGTCTGAATACTTAAAGGAGAGATTTTAGCTTCTGAACAGAAAAATCGAAAAGCATCTGACATGCCATTATGAGTTGTTGACTCGGTCAGTTGTATTCATTTAATATTAAATCTAAAAAACAATAAACTGTAAAAAAGTAAAGTCAGGATCTGATCTGTGATGGCCTATATTGTGATTAAACTAAATCTTCAGACTTTTCCTGTTGTGTTCATGCATATTTTCATAAGCAGGATCAAAGTTTCTCCACACTGTATTTAAATATATCGATTTAACAATAACATATAGCTGGAAAATGCTTCCTTTTGTCTCTGAAAGCTGCAATAATCAAGAATTTTTTTCTACATACCCACAGGAAACATGCTCCCCACTCCGTCTTCTATGCAATACTCAAAGAACTTGATCTTCAGGACATTTTTTTTTAACACCAAAAAAAAAAGGACTTTAATACATTTTGCATAATCCTTCCTTTCTGAAAGCATCCTCACCCCCAAAACAGTGGGTTAATGCAAAGATTTCTGCCAGACATAAGGAAAAATAAAACTGTTATTCAAAGTGAACGACTTTTCTAGGTTCACCCAAAAATCTACAACCTGAGCAGGTTTCTGTCAGACTCACAGAAGGTGGAGGCGCATGAAGTCGCTGTTTTAGATTCCAGTCAGGAAGCAGAGTCACCAATCCTCCCTCAGAGGCTGAAAAACTCATATTTTTCAAGCAGCAGCTCCTGTCACCTTCTCCCCCAAACTGAATCACAGAAGAAGAAGAAACATGCCCTCCATCTGTGTCCTCGGCTCTGCTTTTATCTGCTCTCCCAGCTCTTCCCCTTCCTGCGTGATCTCTCAGGTCGCAGGAATATTTGCAGTTGCTTCGTCCCAAACTCACAGTTTGACTGAGTGACCTGAGCGATCGTTGCCTCCAGCAGCAGGAGCTCTGCTGAGGAAGCGGCTGCTGTTGTGACTGCAGCCTTTTCTGTCTGAACTCATCAAATCATCAGGTAGACGGAGCGAGGCCGAGACAGGAAATGTCAACAGGTGCAAACGCTCGGCTGTTCAATTTGTAAAAGTTTGTGTCGAGTCTACAGACAGTGCTTGGAAATAAATGGACCTCTTAACATCATTTCAAAACTCTTATTTGGAAGAAAACAAACAGCCTGCAGCACTTTGACAGCACGCACACACCGACGCACTGCTGCACCCTCTGATTTAATATTCATGGGTGGATTTCAGCATGTACAGCGTTCTGGATTTGAAGGGTCAGTTCATGTAGAAGGTGGTATTTTATTTTAATCTTCAAGGCCTGCACACATTAAATTGAAGTTATGACCTAATTTACATCAGGATGTCAGTGATGTACTGAATCAGTTAAAAGGATTCAAATTTATGTTTTAGCACAATCTTTATTAGACTACATGCACGTCAGCTACAGTCGGCCATCTCAGTGTGATTTCACCTGCTGTGCAGGACGGACAGACTAATCCAAACTCTCACTTCATGTTTGGTGATGAGATACAAAACAGCAGTGTGAGCTGGAAAGTTCTGCAGGTGATCTAACAATGTACAAATTAATGAGCATGGGTAGCCACTTCATTTCAATAATGCCCGACACAGTCTACCAGGACCATTGCTAACTGGAGAGTCATGAATGAGCAGATAGAGGTCACAAACAACAATAACAGGGTGTAGGTGATTCAGATGGAGGAGAGGCAGCCAAAGGAGAATCAGTGTTCTGGTATGAGGGTGAACTCTTCCGTCAGAAGTTGTCTCTGGTTAAATCTGACCACTCAGGTGGAGCTCAGGATTCACCCAAAGAATCAGTCCTGAGCTCCACCTATTTTGTGAGGCTGCAGGTATTTATTAAAGTCAGAGGAAAAAATGTGACTCTCAGCCACTGATGGGCGACAGACACCTGAATAACCTGATTCAGATACTATCTAATATACTTTAAATCTGTCTGAGACACATTTACATCAGCTCTGTGTGCACATTGCCGAGTAAAGACAGAGAGGCTTTTGTGCTCTCTGCACTTTTCATTATGGACCGCGCTCTGTGTAGACTAAAAACATGAAACTGCTCAGCTCACTGTAAAAACTCATTTCTCTGGCTTTAATCCATTTATGGCTTCTATTTAGGTTTTCCTGTGTTATACTGAAATAGCAATGAAGGACCAGAATTATGCAGGGCTTGGCTCTAAACCTTCAGGGTGAGTGAAGAGTTGCAGGACCAAACCAAAATGTTGGCACCACACTCACAGCTTTAAGACGTCCACCTGCTGCAGTTACACCAGTGTTCTGATCACATCTTCCCCTGACTTTCCATACATCTGCTGCCACTAGGAGTCCTGATTAGCACTCCTAGTGGCAGCTATCATCTCCATGTCAAGCCCAAAATGAGGCAAGCTTTTTCTGGTGTTAAATAATGGTGTAATTTGGGGTAAACTGCCTGAAGAAATTCTCAGTTAATGAAGTTTGTATGATGCATTTAAATACTCTCCACCCCAAATTCTGTGCTCTGAAAGGGAAACTCATATAAATATATTCACCAGTCGCTACTCCTTTCTCCTGCTAAACCATCACTGTACCTCACTAGTTTAATTTATTAGGATCCACATTAGCTCCAGCCATGCAGCAGCTGTTCTTCATCCCAGCAGTACTCTTGGAAGATTACAAGAGGGTTTTGCACTGGTGCATGCTCTGAGTAAAAGTGTTGATATTGTTTCCACTGTGTCCACTGAGACACGAGAATCCTCCAACAAAGCGTAGAGTTTCAAGGAAACTTCTTCACTTTGAATGCAGTTTAATTTATACAGCACTGATACAATGAGTCATCTTTGGCCACTTCACACAGTAAGGTCAAGACTCCATCGTGTTACAAAGAGAAACCTTTGAGAAGCACATGGTGACAGTGGAGGGAAAAAAAAACAACATTTTAACAGGAAGAAAGCTCACAGCAGCAGACTCACTGGCTCCTCATCTCTTCTACACTCCGAGGATTTAAAATCTATGAAGGTGGGATTTTTTTCCTTTTAAAGCCACGTTAAAGGCAGGGGGCTTTAAAGGCTGTACACTGCAGTGCACAGAAATAACACCATTCAGCTTCATTCAGCCTGTTTCTGTGCAGCTAACACAGCTAGCTCTGTGCTGAAACTTATTATTAAACCTGTTGTCTCGATATTTGAAGCCTCTAGTGCTGACAGCTCCACAGTGGAACAACATGTATTTTTTATGACAGCCTTACAGGTGGTGTGGGTGTTTTATTATTTGATATGCCTGCACTGAGAGGGAAAAGCACATCATACAGTGCATGCTATACAAAGAAAAGACAACAGTGAAGGCAAGATTAATATTTGGAAAATGAAGTTTGAAAGTGTGATTGTCAGCTGATATTATTGTTCCAGTGGGAGCACGTTGAATCAGTAAGTTCCCTCATTTTGTTCAGTATATTTCTCACTTTGGCCTGTTGGGCTGTCATTAATGAGAAGCTCCTGCCTTCAGTAACGATGTGTGTCTGTCAGGTCTGAAGCTTTTGGAACAAACACATTTATGAACTTGACTCATCTAACATGAGACAAGAAGCAGCAACAAACTAAGGACTGAAACTGTGAGCATGCAGGCAGCAGCTGCATTTTATGAAAATATGAGCTTATGGAACTTATCAGGTGAATGTTATTGTTAATGTTCCTTTCAGTTACCTTTCTTTCATGTTGCTCTGGGACCAATCATGGTGCTAAAAACAGGACAGCAACCTCCTTGCAACTAGGAAAAATTGGTGGTTGCGTGGTTATTACATTGAATTTTTTTCACATTTGATGACAAACTGCAAGTAGTTGCAGCAACCAACAGGTCACCCAAAGGTTAAGCATGCTCTGAGCGACCAATTTTGATCACAAGGTAATTGCACTGGTTGCCTGGTGGGAGGCAACCTGTCTCTAAACGATTGCAGTCCGACTCAGACTGACTGCGATCACTCTCAGACAGATTGGGGAAGGTTTGCAAATAACTGACATCGAATTTATAAGCGCAGACAGACTGCCATCATGCTGCAGTCGGAGTCAGTCTGAGCAGATGAGCACAACTCATCTGTGATGTGTCTCTTTGCAATAAGTAACTCAACTCAACTGGTTGCCACCTGGCATGTGTCATTCTGCAGTTCAATGCAGTTGAACTGCAGCAACTACGTCGCTGAGTTATTTCTGAATTTCTGTTTCAGATCTATGAGGTTCTGGCCGGACTCATAGATTTGAAATGTAAGCAGTTAATGTGAATTTCTGTGTAAGTAGACAGCAACAGATTTGGGATTTTCACTGATTTCATCACCATATCATCACAAACAGGTTGCATGTAATTTCCAACTTGACCCCATTCAATTGCAGACTGATCAGAGACTGATTGCAGACTGATCGCAGACTGATCCATCTTATTGATGTCTTACGCACCAAAGTGACTTTGAAGGCAGTAACTGACTGAGTGGTTGTAGACCTTGCCCTGTCTTCAAAGCAACTTATTCAAAGGAAACAAGATTGCAAGTTCATTGAACACGGTCCCAATGAGTTTGGTCGTGCTGCAGTCTCCAACCACTGTTTCCCCCAGTGTGACTGTGGCATTACCTAAAGAGGACAATGGACTGCAGGGAAAGAGTGGAATGTTTTCTGAATTAGCTGCTGTTCTACAGTAGAGAGAAAAGCTAAATGTGCTAATGTTAATCCTACAGCTGGTGAACAGAACCAACAGCAAAATGTAAATGAAAACCAGACAAATACCTGCCCTTCATCTGATTTGTGACTCATTAAATAAAAATCCAGTTTTTATTCTTTGTGTACTACATGTAAGCTAGCATAATAAAGTTACTGTACGAGTGAGCACGGCTGGCACACTGACAACAGTTTCCTCCCATTTAATGTATAATAATTATAATAATTATCATAATAATAATATATTGTATATTGAGGAAGTTAGAAAAAAGACAAGTATACTCCATCACTTTACAATTAATGTGTTAAATTAGCATGTCCTTAGTCACTCAGGCCATTAAAAATGTGCACACTGAGCTGCATACTTTGCACATCATGTTCACACTTGCATCTTGCACAGCTTCCTTCCCTTAATACTCTTTACATATTTAGCATACTCTCTAAGTATTCTGTAATATATCCTTATTTGTGAGGCTTTCTGTATCATTGTTTGAACCGTGACACTAAGACTAATTCCTCTGTGTAAAAACTTGGCAGTAAACATAAAATCCTGACTTGGATTCATTTTTTTTTTAGTTTGCAAGTTTCAACAAGTTACATTTAGGACTTAAGGAGCATTATTAATGAAATTTAAGACCTAATTGTATTTACCATTTATGTATTTTAAGAGCTAAAATACATTTTATATTTCATATCCAACTCAAGTTTTGCATCAATTCAACTTTAAGTAGCTTCAATCAATTTAACAGACCTCTCTAAGTTCAATTAAACACATTTGAACATCTGAAATTCAGATGATCAGATATTAGACTTATTCAAACCTGAACAGTGTAAGACTTCTTCTACAGAGTGTTGAATTCTGGGTTGTTTTAGCCTGGTTACAGTGAGCAAGGTTTAGTTGGCCCAGTGTAAGCAGCACCAGGAGTTTCTGACGGCTCTCATATCGCGTTTGCCTACCAAAGAGGAAATAAATTCACTGAAACCAGTTCACAGAGTTTCCCGATGTTTTTGCTCACGCTTCGCATATTTGAAGAACAAGTGAAAAGTCTTGATAAATCTTTTTCAGCAGGACAACCATAAAAATGATTCCAGCCCTCGTCTTGTATCCAGGTCGATATTTCTGATTCATGTCAAGAAAAAACAAAGAAAACAGACAGTGGTGAAGGTGAGTTTACCAGATGAACCCGGTACAGGATGCTGATCCCTAGAGTCATGAAGGGTTTGGAGAAATCGATCACCTTCTCTCTCTCTGAGGTGATGGTGAAGCCGGCCACCGCCAGATCTGCTTTCTGCTCAGAAAGACAAAGACAGACAGAGAGAGCAGAGAGGATTAGCAACGGTAAGTGTCACAAATATCACTGTAAGCATGACCTCTGACACTGACAGACAGAAAGAGGTCAGGAAATGTTGGATTAAATTTCAAATACAATTTTAACCATTAGAGAAAAAATTATTCACAGCCATCTCACAGACGTATCATTAAGTACAGCTACTTTCAACACTATTGATATTTATTTAGACTCTTTCTCTCCGATTGATCTTTCTGAGTTAACTTCAATAGTTACTTCCTCCAAACCATCAACGTGTCTGTTAGACCCCATTCCTATAAGACTGCTCAAAGAAGTTCTACCATTAATTAATGCTTCAATCTTAAATATGATCAACTTATCTTTATTAATGGGCTACGTACCACAGGCCTTTAAGGTGGCAGTAATTAAACCATTACTTAAAAGCCATCACTTGACCCAGCTGTCTTAGCTAATTATAGGCCAATCTCCAACCTTCCTTTTATCTCAAAAATTCTTGAAAGAGTAGTTGTAAAACAGCTAACTGATCATCTGCAG
>VUQS01069217.1:4888-17044 GCA_015108495.1 Heterochromis multidens
TTTTAAAAAATTTTAAAAATTTTTTATATTAAAAATTTTAGTTTTTTTTTTTTTTTTTTTTTATCTTTGTTACCCATGCTTAATACACAACAATACTGGTACACTTAATGACTGCCACATTTAATGTTAAATATGCCTTTATTTTTTACTCTCTAGATTTATACTAATGATACTACAATGATGTAATCCAGCATCACCACAACTGTGGTGATAATTAAATTGACTGATTGAGGCTAAAAACTCATGGTAACAAAGCCAAAACTAATTTTAGCATTCACTAAAATGTAAAGTCATGTTAAATCCCACAAAATATTTCTGACTTGTAATGGCGGGTACACACTAGACAGGTCGCCAGTCTGTTGCAAGATATTTACTACAGAAAAGTGAAGAAAGTTTCTCTAATTCCACAGTTCAAAATCCAGATGAAGCCTGTAAGTGCAGTGGCTGTCCTCCCTCTAACTTTTCCCTTCTTTTAGGGTTCTTGCTTTGTGTTATGTTCCCCTAAAAGAAGTTGGTCTCCAAACAGAGAAGTAAGTCAAAAAGGCTAGATCACCAAAACACACACTCCTCTCCACAGAGCAAGAGTAAGCAGCCACAATACACACAGCTCACAAGCTGCAAACCAAAAAGACTCTCTCTGCCGTCAGAGCGCTCCTCTCTCCAGCCTTAAGTTTTCTGGTTTAATTGCTGAGTAGAGTCAGCTGCACCAAAAAGGGCAGTACCTAAGGCAGGAGAGATGGCAGGCCACAACCATACAGGGTCAAAATCACAAAAGGCCCTGCTAGGGATGCAACACTTTGACAATGCAATTTGTAGTTAAAAAATACGGGAACGAAGCTCTTTATATTTACATGGTATTGTATTTTTACATAATTCATTTTTACAGAGTAGGTAATGTGTTCAACCTAAAACTGGGTATTAAAGGTACCCTATGTGAGCATTTAATTGGCAGTATAAAGCAAGGTTTTACTTCCACATTTGGTTGTGTTACAGCAAAAGGAAACGCACACATGCAGAACTGCTAAGTGAAGAAACATAACAGTAAATCTTAGGAGGAAGAATTGAGAAGGCAAATATGGATGTAAAGATGCAGAGTACATGTTTTAAAGACATGGACACGGATACTTATATGTGATTTAGTGTGAAACACTGGAAGTAAACTTTGTTGATTCTTTGTGCAGTGGTTAGCACTGTAACCTCACAGCAAAATAGTCCCTGGGTTGAATTTACTGGTTGGCTGGGGCTTTTCTGTGTGGAGTTTTCATGCTCACCCTGTGCATGTGCAGGTTTCCAGCAACAACAGCAGTAATGGCGAAGACATAATTTCTTGAAGAAGTTAAGTTGTTCTATTTTTTTCTCATTTTAAGTAAGATTTTACAAAACAAGTATTTAAGATTAATTTTTAGGGGTTTTATTAGTTTTATCAATTATTTAGATAATTTCGTTACAGATTGTGAAGTTAAAAAACACAACAACTCTAAAAATGTAATTATTGCAGAAGAACATTATGAGAATTTAAAAGTGAATTTTGGATAAATTAAGGAATAATTATTTATTGGATAAAAGAAGGACAGTATATAAACAGAGCGCTCACTGTGAAACAGAGTGAACAGCTGATTGCCTACATTTTAAAATTGACCTCACAGCTGGCTGCAAAAATGTAAGACAGACATTTTAAATAATTATTGTAAAAGTAGAATAGTCAAACTTTATCATCTCGTCCACATCTGCCTCCGATCACCAAACCTGCAGCATCTCATCTAGTGTCCACACTGCTCTGCTCCAGCTCAGTCTGCAGCTTCACCTCCTCAGCTCTCCTGCACGGGCCTGAAACTCGTTTGGCTGCTATGCTCTGGATTTCACTCTTTATTTGCCTGGATTGGTTCTCCACACTCTGGACTCTCTGCTCAAGTCAGCTACAGTTCCCCCGCTGCTCTGAACAGCCAGCAACCCACCTGGTTCTCCACCTGTTTGGTGACACACTCCCCACTCTGCCCCAGCTCAAAATGCCATCCTTAGCCCGGCAGTAATTATTAATCTGTTATCTAACTACAGTCCCCTATATATTTATTTATCAGTCACATCTAGGTAGCTCTGGTTCATGTTATAGCAGCCTTCACATCAAAATGTGTGTAAACAATGTTGTTGCTAGGCAACCCAGCTTGCCGCAGTAGTGGTTTTGCATTCATTTCTGTGTCCTCGGCGGTTCTAGGTGTAAGTGGTCATAACTTTTTTCTTTTGAGCCCACACACCCCAAAATTTAATATTTGATGAATAAGTCCATTTTAGGAAAAGTCACAAAATATGAGATGAGGGGGTTTTGTTTTAACAGATGACCCCCTCAGCGGTTCTAGTGTTAAGGTGTATACAGTAGAATAAAACACTGTATAAGTGCATGGTTGAATTGGGCTTGTAGTCTAAAGTGCTTGGAGTTGTCAAGACTAGAAAGGCTTTATATAAATGCCAGTCCAACACTTCACAAGTTTCCTTTTAATTTTGTCCTCAATTATGGTTAATTATAGCAAGTGAAGTTAATTCCTCTTCATGGTGTAAAACCAATAGCATACTCAAGAAGTGAAATCTGGTATAATTGTTGTGCTAGGTCCCTCAGTTATTAAAAATTATGTTTATGCACCAGTGTCTAAGTACTTTATATTTACTTGTGCTGTGCCAGCAATAACAAGTGTTCACAAACTTTTCTCAGTATGATGGTGAATGCTTGAATGATGTGTTCAGTCAAAATAGGAGCCATGACAGGATTTGTGTGTGCTGTTAGTTAAAATAGACTGTGCTTCTTCATAATGGTAACTCAGATGATGGTCTCACTGTATTTCAAGATAATTTTTTACATGAGTGCAGATAATCCTATAATGTTTCCTTTTGTTTTCTTGCTCGTATTTTATTTGACCTTATTAAAAAATAAAACTGAGTCTTGTTTTATTATCTTCCACAAAACAAATATGGTTCCTACACTCAGAAGCAGGGCTGTCTAATTCAATGTTCGAGCACAAAGATACCCAAAGCAGACTCATTCTTTTCTTTATAATGTTGAAGAGCACAGCATAGTGTTCCTAACCAACATAAGTAGCAAAATCTCTCTGAACAATATGATGGCATTTCCAATGAATTTGTGAGTTTTGTAGTGAACACTGTGTGATGACGAAATTTGTACATTCCTTCAGTGTGGCCTTCAAGTGTTTTAGAAATGTTTTCTAAATGTGGTGAAAAAAAAAATGTTTTTAGTTCGTTTTAGCAAGGTACTGGGCTACAATGTGCTACAGCTTCAGTGAGCTTTGGCATTGATTTTACTCTTGAGTTTACTCTTATTTTAAATCTTGGGAAGTCTACTACAGACCTCTGCTATAGTGAGGGAACACCGTTCTTTCAAAAGATATTCCCTCATTTGATGCTTTTATTGTGGTAGCAAAAGTACTGCATTAACTGTTCAGGAATTACAGGCATTTTTGTATATAGTCCTTTATTTTGAGAGCTCAAAAGTAATTGACTGACAAGCAGTTTAATGGCCAAGTGTCATGTGGTCATGCTTTATTTCATGACAAATTAAGCAGATGAAAGATCTAGAGTTGATTCCAAGTGTTGAACTTGCATTCAATATATAGAACTCTCAATATGAACCCTGAAGAGATGTCGATGCAAGTAAAGGAGGCCATCATAAGGCTGAAAAACCAAAATAAACCTATCTGAGAGATAGCAAAAATTAACAATCTGGTACCATCTTAAAAAGAAGGAATGCACTGGTCAGCATAGCAACACCAAAAGGCCTGAAAGACCATAGAAGACAACTAACTTCTTCATAATATCTAGCCAAGACACTCTACAGGAGTTAGGGTATCATTAAGGGCTACGCTTTCATGAATGGAATTACAGAGGGTTACAGCAAGTTGCAAACTGCTGGTTACACTGGAAAACAAGAAGGCCAGATTAGACTTTACTAGACTTTTACTAGAGAATTTTGCATTAACTTGGAGTGACCCTTCCCCCGACCACTTGTCCCCATCTGAGACACCAGACTATGTCAGAAGAATGCACCTCACAATATTACCACCATATTGTCTCTAAAGGGGTCAATCATTAAGGCCTTTGTAGTTCTGTTAGTGCCACACATGCACTCACCCAACCAGAATATATTCAGGATGACTTATCTGACAGTGTAGCTTTTCTCGACATCTCAGCAGAACATTTTGCACCACTGAACTTTCAAATGTACATTCTTCTATACATTCTGTACATCTGTCTAACAAGGGGTTTATGCGCTGCAGCCCTACTATAACCTCTGTCTCTATGTTATCGTCAACAGACTGCTCTTGCTGACAGTCTATGCTATCTCTGTGTGAACAGTTCTGATGAATGTTTTTTTTGTGAGGTAAACTCAAAACCTACTTGTTTTGTGGTTCAGCAAAAGGATTTATTTTGTACACAACTAATTATAAAATAAGCAGCAACCTCATGGTTGTCTCCTCATTAGTGCATGGGCCTGACTGGTTCGAGTTGATAGGAAGGCAACAAAATAAATAACCACTTGTTGCAGCCAAGGTAAAAATGGACAATAGTAGAGAAAATGTCTGGTCTGATGAGTCTCGGTTTCTGCTGTGACATTCACATGGTAGGGACTGAATTTGGTGTAAACAACATGAAAGCATGGATCCATCTTGCCTTATATCAACACTTCAGGCTGGTGGTGGTGGTGGTGGTGCAATGGTGTGTGGGATGTTTTCTTAGCACACTTTGGGCCTCTTAGTACCAACTGAGCATCTTTCAAATGCCACAGCCTATATGAATATTGTTGCTGACCATGTTCATTCCTTTATGACCACAGTGAACCCATCTTCTGATGGCTGCTTCCAGCAGGAGAGTGTGCCATGTCGCAAAGTTCAAATCACCCCCTGCTGGTTTCTCAAACATGTCAGTGAGTTCACTGCACTCAGTTGCCTCCACAGTCACCAGATCCCAATCCAGTAGAGCACCTTTGAGATGTGGTGGAACAGGAGATTTTCATCATGGACGTGCAACCAACTTGTGCAGCAACTACAAAATACTGTTATGTTGCTATGGAACAAAATCTCTGAGGAATGTTTCCAGCACCTTGTTGAATGTATGCCACAAAGGATTAAGGCACTTCTGAGTGTCCAACCCAGGAATAGCATTGTGTACCTAATAAATTGACCAGTGAGTGTAATATAAAATTTAACATTAATTTAATACATGAGCATTAACAGCAATATATATAAATAAATAATTTATTTATAAATAAATAAATAATAATAAAGCAATATATGTAGAGGGTATGTGGTATATGGAGAGGGTAACAAGCTTCAAATTCCTGGGCACCTACATCACAGAGGACCTCAAATGGACTGCAAACACCAACATGCTAGTGGGGAAGGCACAAAAGTGGCTATTCTTCCTCAGAACACTCAGGAAAATTAACCTCTCACAGCATCTGCTGGTGTCCTACTATCGCTGTACCACTGAGAGTGTCCTGACTTATGGTGTCCTTGTGTGGTACGGGAACAGCTCTGCAGCTGACAGAAAGGCTCTGCAGAGGATTATAGAAACTGCAAAAGGCATCACCAACTCCCACCTACCAGCCTTGAATGACATCTTCACCTCTCACTGTTTGCAGAAGTCACATACTGTAACATCCTCAAAGACCCTTTCCACCCTGCCTACAACCTTTTTGACCTCCTGCCATCTGGTAAGAGATATAGATCCATAAAAACTCTCACCAAACAATTCATGAACAGTTTTTATCCATAGCCATAACCACACTGAACACTGAACTCAAGAATCACTAAACACAAGATTGTGTTTTTTAATGTGCAATATTTATTATGTGTAATATTTAATCTTTGCTTCCTTGTTGTATTTATATTATTATTAGGCAATATTACTATTGAATCCCTATCCTGACAGTGCACTATAATTTCGTTGTACATTTTGTATAATGACAATAAAGTATCTTATCTTATCTTATCTTATGTAAAAACATTGTGAATATTACTAAAGAATCAAAATCTTAACATAAATATCTTGTGTCCATCTTTGCTCTTAACAGTGCTGTTCAAAGCTCTCAGATGGTATAGAAACTCATCTTCCATTTTTATTGTGGACCTGAGAGGGGTTTTTTAAACATTATATCAGAGCTGTATGTCAGCGCTTGTGAAACATCAAAGCCAAAGATTCAGATATCTGAAAGAGGAACAGTTGTTTTAACTCATGGGACTGCTGAGCAAAAAAGTAGCGGACATAGGCTCAAAGTGAGGAGGATAAAAATGGGTTGCATTGTTTTTTCTTTTTTCTTTTTTGGTATATATTTCAGGAAAGAGCTCAGAGAAATGTCAGGTTGAGATTATCAGAGAAAACTTTGTGTCATCAAAGGGCTCTAGGCTTGATTGTAACAGCCTCTTCTCAGTCCCACATGAAAACAATATTTCACCCATTTATCACCACTATCAGAAAAATATGCTGTATATACAATATGACAAACATTTCATCTGGAATACAGCTTACTCCATAAACAGTTCAAGTTATAAATTGTTACTGTACAGTTATATAACAAACAGATGTGAAGCTGCTGATTAATTGAATGGTGCTGTTTTAAGTAGGATTTATTTTTTATGTTACAGCCACACAGTGAAATCCTCTGGAATGTAACATCACAAAGGGTAAAATAATATTTTAACTGAAGTAATTTTTGCCACTGCCTAATCAAGTTTATTTTTTCTCCTAACTCTATTGCAAAACAATAAAAAGTAATTGGTGCAAACCAAAACATCTCTTATACTTCAGATTTAATTTCCATTAAACACTTATTACTCCAAGTTAATAAGAATGCACAGTGTGTAATTGTGTTTGATGGCACCCTCTAACTAATGAATGTGCCTCAGTGTGATCTAACGAGTTGCTGTGAGATGGTGTTGTAAGTGCCAAATGAAAATCTGTACCGACAGCAGTACACTGATTGATAAATAATAAAGCGTTTTATTCCAAAAATGAAACGTCCTGAAAGCATCAGCAGCAAAAAACTGTTGGGCTATTGCTACAGTGAAACTCTGTGTACACTTTGTTCCTGCTTCTGTTTCTAGTCCTTTGAGATGTTTTTTAATCTTTTACTCGATATTTAATTTCTTATTTATGTTGGGGGCATCACACGGAATTAAATTGTTAAAATAATTTAGGTGCTCTGGGTTATAAATAAATGATAATAATATTTAATTCATCACCTTTTTTAAAAAAAAAATTTATTTTAATTAAATTTTGAGAATGAAGTAGTTCTCCCCCAATGGCTTTTTTGGGACGAATATTTGGGGGTTGCCAGATGGTGCGAAAACGGTCCCATGACTGTATTCGCTCGATTAATGTGAGGCAAATCATGACTTTGCTTTTAATCTGAACGCACCATAGCATATAATAAAGCCCTTGTCATCCTCTGCAATGTGATTAATTAACAACTGACTAATATTAACTCAAACATGTCGCTCTCAGCATGCTCTCAGACACTCATGATATGCACATTAACAATCCAATCAATCCTTACTGACAAAGAACACACAATAAGTAAGCTTACTGGCCAGTGAGTCAGCTGCATTAGAACAAATTCACTAATTCTCAAAGCCATTGCCAACTTATCCTATAAATCCCATAATCCTATACTGTCAGCATCTCCAGAGGGAAACATATTGGTTGCTGTGTATACTTCTCTCTTACATAAAAGGTCATTGTTTGACATGTGGTCAGACACATAATTACATCTTTAAGTGCAGTAGTTACATTGCACAGTCACTTCCACACTCAAAGTAACCATGCCAGTACAGTCACTGACCCTCAGTCTCTGAACTCACAACCTTATTTGTTTTGTATTTATTTGGGCAACAGTATAACTCAGCTTTCGGTGCTGTGATGTGTTAACACTGCACCCACAGTGGCACCTATTAGTGCCAATGGGTGCTTTGCTTTCTTTTGCCATATTTCTTTTTACTTAATTTGTTTTTGTTGATAAAGCCCAAGGTGGCAGGGGATCGAGAATAGTTCTGATTAGCCTTGGTGGCTATTTGTCTGGCTTTTTACCAACATGTTGAAGTGCCTTCCTACTTCTAAATACTAGATAGTCATCAATGCAATAGGTACTTTGAATATTTTAAGTGTGAATAATTAGTTGTAGAAAAGTTACCATTTTTAAGTGTCCTCTTAAGATGATAGTTCCACAGCTTCTCCTCTGTGGGAACAGGTCCCAAGAGAATTTTGTGACTTATTAGCTTCAGGTGAAACATCACCCTGAGGTGGATAATTTGAACAACATTTCTGGAAAGTGCTGCATGTAAGAAGCTTAAGTACAAAAACCTGAGCTATTTATGTCTATGTTTTTAGACACATGCTGCTCATTTGTTGCAGATCCCAAATTCATTTTATTTATTGTGCTAAACTTTAATGTCAGTGACTCAGTTTGCTGGTGTGACACCAGGTTAATCCTTCTTGAGAAGATCAGATTCAGTGTAATATGAGGAAAGGCAGATAGAACATTAGGAAACATTTGATTTTGAGTGGCTGAACACAGTTGCATCAGTTGAAATTCAGTTTTGAAATAAAAAATTAAGGTGGATGACATATCTTTGAAACAATTTCCTTGTAATACAATAGATCACAGTGAAGCAAAAGTTCCAGGTAGGATTAGAAGTGTCTTGAGCCATCAAAGTTTGTTAGTGTTCCCCCTCTCCCGCTGGAAGACAGAACTTGCACACAGATTCAGTGTGTTTTTTTACTGTCTGTATTAACAGTGTCTGCTGCAGAGCATTTTGCATGTAGAATAGTCTTCTGCCCAATTAAACCTTTACTCTTTAAAGCTTGATATATGCTCTGTTTATGCTGTAGCTCAATCCCTTGCGATAGCCACAACTCTTCTCAGGATCCTATGATTTTTAAGTGTGCACAATTATAATAATAAATTGTTACACATGTCCTCTGTAGTTGTAATTTTCAATCCCTGCCCACACCACCATGCTGGGGAGCCAGTTCCTCTGTCTTACCAATTACCTAATTACATGTACTTGGCATCACAGGTAGCAAATAATTAGATGACTAGAATCAAAGCCACTAAAGGCTCCATGGCGTGAGAACCTGGATTGAAAACTGAGAGCCACCACTTTACTGTGTAATTGTAATTCAGGGCTGATACTGCATGCAGCAATGTAGGTCAGAACTGTTGTTTGAGATCATACTTCTGAACCTTTTGAAAGCTCTTGAACAAATTGATTTTAACACATTCATACGTAGTCCACAGAGGAGCCTTTAAAAGAAATTCTGCCTTTTTTGAGAGACTGACAGATGGTTGAAAGGGGAGTTGTTATCAGTCAGATTTTTAATTATTTTTTTTTTCTAAGTCCAGTGTTTGTATCTGCAGGCGTGTCATGTGTGTCCCTTTGAGTGTGACTTCAAATAGTTTGTGAACTACATAAGTGTTTCCACAGATTTCCTATCCCTACTTATTTTGTATCACTGTGGCTGTTGTTCTCAGAACTGCAGTGGCTCCATTAGTTTATGAAATAATTGTCTGACTGAGCATCAGTCTGTTTGTGCTTTTTAACTTGTGTCTATCATGATCATATAATGAGTCACAAATTAATCTGTTTTTGAAGCCAAAGTTCAAAGTAACTCAGTGAAATCTTCGCAATTTCTCTTCCATGGGTTATCAAACTAGGGAATGACATCTATAGTTTTCTTCTAAAAAGACTTTTAACTGTAAAAATATAGCAAAACATAATATTGCAGTGGATGGGGTATCAATGACGTATTCTACAAATGGAAATACTAATTTTTTTGATGTGACAAGTTTAAAGAAGTTTGCAAACTTTCAGCCAAGAAATTTAACAAATTACAAACAGATTACAAATACAACAAATGAAAACTTTTTCTAATGCAGTTACCCAAACACCAATTGTCCTGTCCTAGATCATTCTTGACTAGACAAAGTGAGTCTGTCTGTATGTGTGGAGCAATTTAAGTTTACCTTAGCAAAATTCTACGTACAGAAAAGAGAAACAAACAAGTACATTGTTGCTATCAACAAAAGATCATTTTCTATTAATGAAAAATAATAGCTCTGCATGATGTAGCTACACTAATGTGATTACAGTCAGATAAAATGCATAGTGCAGTTGCTCAGTTAAACTGTGTATTGTACTACAAAGCTAACGTACCAATATATTAAAGCAATCCCTCAGTTTTTCTGCTTCTGCATTTCTGTTTATGTTCATACACTTAACCATTTGGATTTCCCTTCAGCTATAAAAAGAAAAGCCAGAAATCAAGGCCATGTACTTGTTTGCCAGGTGTTCAGGCTCCACAAAGTTTAGGTCTGTATAGTGTGTTCCTTGTTGTATTGGAAAGTATATGTATTTTGGGAGCTTGCAAATGGTTGCAGTGTGGTTTACAGAGTTTCATAAACACCTTGGTAATGAATGGTTATTTTTCAAGTGTATCTTTTTGCACAGCTTTCCAGAGACGTTCCCATCTTTTTGCCTCAGTGCTTCTTAGCACATTCTCTGCTTGATGATGAAGTGTTTAAGAAACCCTCCATCTGTTTTTCAGTGGGTGGTGAGAGTAAAAAGAGAACGTACTTCTTTGTATGTCACATTCCTGACAACATTTCCCTTTGTGCACACCCCAAAAGACACTCTAAGGCTTTTTCTGTCATCTTGTGTAAACTTGATGCAAGTGTCCGCTGAGTTAGTGTAGTGACTGTGTCTCTCTAAGAAGCTCTGAAGTAGCCACAGAAGAAGGAAAAATGTATTCTTCAAAGTCATATTTTAAAAACCACTTCTTAGTAGAATATCATAACCCAATATGTTAGCCATTTTGAATTTACTGTAAAATGTTGACACCAGTTTTACTATTTATGGGTGCAGTACTTTAACTAATTGCTCAGCTGAGATGAAATGCAGATAAACAGATCCACTTTATATTTGATTAGTGTAATCTTAAGAACTTTGGGATGCTAAAATATGCATTGTACAGATCGCCCCAAACTACACATGCTTGATGAAACATCCAGCAACCTACTAGGACTAAGTAGGTAAGTTAAGGATGTCCTTAAGACCTTGATGATGCACTGTGAAAAATGTGAGTTACTTTACTTAGGGCAGGGGTAGAGGGTTCGAGATGGAGTGTAATGCTATTGGTGGTAGTGAATATCAGTCCATTATATGATGTTTAATAAATAATTTTGTATAATTTGTTAGTAAGAAACGATGATGCTTTTAACTGTAGAGATTATGTTGTGCTACAAAAGTGTCACAACACATCTTATCATCTGCTCTGACATTTAAGTTTTTCCTCTTTCACAGTTTCTTTGCTGTGAAAAAAATGCTGTTTTTTGTGCTTACTGGGTGAATAGAAAGTCTGCTGTTTATTTAGAAAACTAAACTACCTGTCATTTTTTCTGCATACCTGATACACACATTCACATTGCATAGATATACTGCTACAGGTCATAAAAATGTATGTGTTACAGACTAAGGTACCACATGAGTGTTCTTCTTAAGTTATCAAAAAATGACTCTTGTTATTCCCCCTTTTGTTGTAAGTAACCTTATGCACACCTGAAGTTTCACTGTTGTTTTCATAACTTTAGTGAAATTAAAAGACCCCTATGACAATGATAGGAAGTAGTCCAGTAATCTGGCCCACCCAAGGATACTAGGGCTTCTCCCTGGAACCAAGGCTGGGGAAGGGGCTTCTTTGCAAGTCTCTAATGGCCAGGCCTTAGCCAATGTGGCCAGGCTAGGCTGTCCAAATTCAATTCAATTCAATTCAATTTTATTTATATAGCACCAAATCACAACAAAAGTCGCCTCAAGGCGCTTTATATTGTAGGGTAAAGACCCAACAATAATACAGAGAAACCCCAACAATCAAACGACCCCCTATGAGCAAGCACTTGGCAACAGTGGGAAGGAAAAACTCCCTTTTAACAGGAAGAAACCTCCGGCGGAACCAGGCTCAGGGAGGGGCAGCCATCCGCCGCGACCGGTTGGGGGTGAAGGGAGAAGGACATGCTGTGGAAGAGAGCCAGAGATTAATAATAGCTCATTAAATGCAGAGAGGTGTAAAAACACGGTGAGAGAAAGAGAAACACTCAGT
>VUQS01069218.1:0-22835 GCA_015108495.1 Heterochromis multidens
TGTCCAAACACTCATTCAGCTTGTGACTGCTTTGCAACTTCCAGGTTGACCATATGCATGTTCAGCCACTCTCAAACAAACACACACGCATGCACATACAAACTCACACTATCTGATCTGTGTTCCCCAAAACCTTCCCTTATGCCTGCTGCCTCTGCATACACCATGCCCCAGTTCCCCACCCCCATCCCTTTTTGTCAAATAAATTGCTATGTGACCTACTTCCCATTTTGCACCATTTCTCTCATGTTGAGATATTATTGTTTGAACATGAGTGATTTGCTTTGGGGCATACAGTTTCAAAGAAAACACAGTGTACAGTATATATTATGGGACATTCTGTACTATAAAGGGTAATGAATATATCTTTTAAAAATATAAAAAAGTTAACATTGATGTTTTTTTTTGTTTTGTTTTGTTTTGTTTTTTCTGAATTAAGATTTAGTGTTGTTGCAGTGTTGCAGGTTCTTTTAATGTTTGGGCAAGGCTTTATTTTTTAAGGCTTTTGTTACTAAAATTGCTCTTGTATGATTTGTAATTAAAATACATGGTTCACATATTTTCCGATTAACACATACAATAATACTCATAGCCCTCATAATAACAGGATGTCTTTGTGATGGTCATAGACTGGAGAAATAAGGTAAATCAATTTTGCAGCCTAGTCAAGCAGAAAGCACAGTGGTAATTTTCAGTAATAACCATGGCTAATTCATTGGACCTCATTGCATTTATAAACCAGTTAGGTCTGCACTAGTTGGCATCCAGTATTTTCTTTGGAGTTGAGGTGGATTTATCAAAGCACCTCATGGTAAACGGGCTTTTATGGCTCAGGGTTCAAAATCCAGAATCACATATAGGCAGATTACATAGTAGCAGTGTTTCAGTGAGTTATTGCATATTACTCTGTTATAATTTAAAAATAATTTCATTCATTATACAACTTCTATTTTTGCTAATTTTATTTCAGATAATAGCCTGTCATAATTTGTGTGTTTTCATGACAAAAGTTCCATTTGAGCTTCTTCATAAATGGCATTCATTAACACATTTATTCAGATTTCTTAAATTTCTTATTCATCAGTTTGATACTGAAAGTTTTACATTTAAATAGCTGTCTTCGTGTGTGTGTGTGTGTGTGTGTGTGTGTGTGTGTGTCGGTTTTTGTGACTTTGCATGCGTGTATATATGTGTGCCTTTTTCTGCGTCTCAGTGTATCAGATCAAGGCTCCCTCGTGCCTTTGCCCAGCCATGAAGAGATGGCACCGGAGACTACACTGACCCTGATTTATTGGGATCAGAATCCACATGACAGCAATTAATTTACATCCATTAACTACATCACTCGCTCTTTCTTTCGTGCTCTCTGTGGACGTTTGGCACTCTCGCACAATCAGTTTGAACATTCTTCGCTTCTTCACTTACTCTAAGACTTTCTCCTTTCTCAGCATGTTCTCTCCCCTTTAATCAGTCACTCTCACACTACCAGTCGCTCCCGCATTTTCATTCTTGTGTACCGGGATTTCATATTCCTAATCCATTTAGAAGACCTTTAGCATCCCTTTCAACCGAGAACTCTACAAAAAGGATGATGCTATCAAGTTCATATTATCTGTATATGGGTTTGTGTTAATATAGTGTGTATGAGGGAGTGAGTGAGTGTGTTAGTGCCTCTTGGAGGGCTGAGGAATCTCCTGTTTAATCATACAAATAATCCCTCTAAATAATCATTATGCTACATATACTCACTCTTTTTAATAAATGAACACACATTGTGTAATCAGAACAAATTAAACAGCGCTCAGTAAATTGTCTGATTATAATTAAACAAGGAATTTGACATTAACATTATAGGCTCAGCACCTTTTGTTCATTTGAGTGTATCCTTCATGCTGTTTTATCATTAAAGCATCCAACTTGTGCAGTTTTTATGCTCAAGGGTGTTCCTCTCTTCCCCTTACATTAAGTCCCTTTATTACTGGCCTACATCTGTCGCTGCTACCCTACCTCTCACTCTTCTTTTCTACCAGTATCTGTCTTCCAAATGCTTTTTGCTGGCCTTTCAACTCAAGACAGGAGACTTTGCTTGAGGGAGAATTTGCCATTTATTTCTGGAGACAAAAAAAGGAAAGGGGCTTTAGTGCTTTGTATCCTTTCCCCTTTTTGTCTTCTTTCTCTACGCATCTTTGCTCTCTGCACCATTGTGGTGCCTCTTCATCCAACTCAGGCCTCCATGCCTTCACTCTGTCCTCGGGGTGAGAAGAACAGAAGAAGATGGCTGGCTAAATGTTTGCGTGATTGGGACGGTACAGTGGAGGATGAATTCTTTACTACCTCGTTTAATTCCTTTGTCCATATGAACAAGCATTCACGTGCAAACACACAGCAAGTCTTTTTAAAATAAGGATGCTTTCTATGTATAGTTATGTATTACTGCATGCTCATATACACATATCCAAGCAAGCGTTTCGTTTTAGCATAGTGCGTGTGCAAAACTTGACAGTTCTTGCCTAATTCCAAATTTATTCTGAAGGGAGAGACAATGAAAAAAATCCTTTGCTTGCATCTCTTAACCAGCATAGCTTGGGGACAGGTTCTACCAGTATCTGTTTGAGGATTGGCTCAGGATGTGGTGCGGGAGGAAAAGTTGCAGTTGGCAGCAGGCAGAAAGACACTGCAAAGGGAGCGGAGGTTCACAATAAAGGATTTTAAACCAAAGCCTCTTTGGTAAAGAGGAGGGAGGAAGGGAGGGAGGAAAGAATGGGGCTGTGGGGGTGGTGGACAGATACAGGATGACACAAGGTCCAGATTAACCCTAATCTCAGGCCTGGTGGTTTAGGTGAGGCTGAGTGACTGAAGGAAGCTATCCCATGCCAGGTGGTCATGAGGAGGTTAAAACTGGGAGAGGGTGGGGGGCACTGGGAGCATGAGGATGGGACTGGGTGTTGCTAGGGAAGACGGGGAGAAAAGAGAGTGAGGGAGAAGCGACTGAAATTAGGTATTTTGATATCTCCGCTTACTCTGCTTTTTTGTTGTTTTTTTTTCGGATAAAACTAAAACCAAAAATCCAAAATGACTGACCGTAAACAGAAACTGAGAAGATGTTATGGATTGAAGTGGGGGTTACAGAGCTAACAGAACAGCAGGGACTGTGGTGGTGGCTGCAGGGTGATTGGGTGGTTGGTGCATGGTGACAGTGGCACATGCCCTGGTGCATGGGATTAGAGGGACAGCCAGTAATCTGCTGTTTAGGCTGTATGTAGGGCAAGAGTAGCTTAGCCCAGCCACTCTTAGCATGGGTGAAGAGCCAGTGCGAGAGAGAGAGAGGAAGTGGACTGGTGTTACATAG
The DNA here is from genome assembly GCA_015108495.1 of Heterochromis multidens. Classification (NCBI taxonomy): domain Eukaryota; kingdom Metazoa; phylum Chordata; class Actinopteri; order Cichliformes; family Cichlidae; genus Heterochromis; species Heterochromis multidens. The sequence goes on from VUQS01069218.1 coordinate 3,350, forward strand.
CTACACTCAAATCACCCCTTGCTTTCTCTGTGCTTATCTCTTTCCTCACCTTCTGCTTGTATCTCTACACAGTGTTCAATTATCATATGTTTTTATTTCCACTGATTTATAAAACTGTAAGCAACTAATTTGCAAGGGAGAAAATTATTAACCTTTTTTTTAGTTACTCACTCATTTGCTGATACAAGCATGGCTGCTGTGTAGGAGCACACCGTGACACTTTTTCCACATAACCCTTAAATGATAAAACAAAACCAAAAAAATAAATAAAATCTGAAATTAAGGTTATTCTTTTTTAAATGCTGGTCATTTTCATAAAATAGTTACAATTTAAATGGGTGGTGTTACTGTTAAAATGTGCATGTGGGGGGAAAAAATCGCTTGATAAAAATGGTTCCAAAAACGTTCTGCAAGAAAAATAGTAGTTACTGAATGTAACCCCAGTTCTATGAGTATATGCTAGCCCCTTTTGTAGCTCTAGCAACCCTTTGGTTATGTCCCCATCCACAACAACAAAAGAGCCTTCAACAAATTGATTACATTTTATTGAAGGGAGAAAAAAAATTCAAGAGATCAATATGGAATAGTCTGATGGGTGCAGGTGGGTTTATAAGAAGCTTCTGCCCCCACTTATGATCACTTGAGAAGGAGCTATTAAATATAAAATCTAGGCCTTAACAACCCCTTTAATACTCCATAACGTATTTAGTTTCAGGAGTGCTCCAGATTTACAACATAAGCATGGCTTAGACTACAAATGTTTTACAATGAACTAAAAATCACTGAGCAAATTAAATCTAATTATTTGAACCACTGACAAAACAAATGCAACACTCTCAATAAAATGATATGCTAGATGACTCTAAAGAGAGACTACAAATTGGCAGACTATCTCTCCAGAAGCACAGGCACATCCTGACCGACTTTACGGTATAGTGACTGTCAAATGAGACGGGGGAAAAAAGTAACAAAAAAAGAGTGCATACAGTTTGTAATCACTGTTGAACAGGAACAGTTTAGACAGAGATGCACTTTCTCCTTCACTGTGAAAAGTTCTCATAGTTGTTTTCTGAGCTGACAGAACACACTCCACAGAAATTCACTTTTATCTGTCAAGACTGAGAACATTTATGAATAAGAAAGCAGTATTTTATTATTCATTGGCAGTACTTCTTGGCTTCTGCATTTTTTGTTACCCTCCCATGTGGTATACTCTTATATTGATTAAAGGATAAGACACCTGTTAGCAAAGCTGAAATTATTATTAAATCAAAATAAAAAGTGTTTTGGTAATTGCATGATCTGTGAGTGAGTGTTTTAGATAAAGGCAAGTAATAGGTGAGGCTGAACTAATAAATGGTTCAAGCGCCAAACATATGAATATTTTTCTCTTTTTTTGGTCTTCTGTGCACAGAAGTAATCTGAGTATGTTGGGGTTTTGTTTTGGTCATACAAAATAAGATACTTGACACAGTTACGAACTTTTGTCACTTTCTTATTACATTTTGACAAAAATTACAATAATATCAAAATTAATGAGCAATGTAATTAATTGATGGTTGCAGTTCTATTATTACCTGCACGGTTAACGTTAGTAATGGACTTTTTATAATGAGTTGATGCCTGCTCAATCATCCAGGTAAGGTAATCTTCAGACAGAACTTCAGACTGAAGAAGTCACTTGGATGAGTGACGAAACATTTCGCCCACTGAAAATGATACGTTCAGATAAAACTTTCTGGGATTTTTATAATGAGGTTTACTGCTTTTGCCTTTGACCTTTGTATCAGTAAAGTTTACAGAAATCAGAGAAAAGAAGAGAGATGAGGTTATACAGTCATGGTAAAAAGAAAGTACACACACTTTAAATTCTAAGGTTTTACATATAAGGGCATACAAATAATCTGGTCTTTAGCAGGTCTTAAAATGAAGTATTGAAAATGTCAAATGAACTACAAAACACGATACAATACACCGTGTCATTATTTATTTTACATTACATACACCCTTACTGCTTCCAAAGGATGTAATAGGTTTAAGTAGCAGCCAGCTGCTGCTACTTAAATCCACTTGATTAACTGATCATCAGCAATGTGAGCACCTCTATAAAAGCAGAAGTTTTGGCAGTTTGCTGGTCTGGAGCATTCAGGTGTGTGTTAACACAATGCTAAGGGGGAAAGACATCAGCAATAATCTTAAAGAAGCACTCATTGTTGTCCAAACAATATGAAGTCCATCATTCTACAGTGAGACAGATTATTCAGAAGTGGAAAACATTCAAGACAGTTGCCAATCTTGCCAGAAGTGATGTCCCAGCAAATTTAACCCAAGGTCAGGCCATCCAATGCTCCAAGAAATTGCAAAAACACCCAAGAGCTACATCTCAGACTCTACAGGCCTCAGTTAACATGTTAAATGTTAAAGTTCATGACAGTATAATCAGAAAAAAAATGAACAAGTATGGCTTGTTTGGAAGGATTGCCAGGAGAAAGCCTCCTCTCTCTAAAAAAGAACATGGCAGCACACCTTAGGTTTGCAAAATTGAATCTGAACAAACCACAAGACTTCTGGAACAATGTCCTTTAAGCGCATGAAGCCAAAGTGGAGATGTTTGACCATAGTGCATAGTACATATCAGCACAAACAACTCATGCCAACTGTCAAGAACAGTGGTGGAGGGGTGATGATTTGGGCTTGTTTTGCAGCCACAGGACCTGGGCACCTTGCAGTCATAAGTCGACCATGAACTCCTCTGTATAGCAAAGTATTCTAGAGTCACATGTGAGACCATCTGTCCAGCAATTAAAGCTTGTCCGAAACTGGGTCATGGAACAGGACAATGTGAAAGTCCAAACCTCAACCTGACTGAAATGCTGTGGCAGGACCTTAAAAGAGCTGTGCATAAACAAATGCATGCAAGTGTCAATGAACTTAGAAAATAATTACTTCAAGTTGCTCAAGGTGGTTCTACAAGTGTTGAATCATGGGGTGTACTTGGTTTTTCACACACGGCTTCTGCATTTTTGCTTATTTTTTCTTAAATAAATAGTGACACAGTGTAATATGTAATATTTTGTTGTTAATTTGAGGTTGTATTTACCTAATTTAAAGACCTGTTGAAGACTAGATTAGTTTTATTATGTCCTGGTATGTAAAACCTTGCTTTCTTTTTACCATGACTGTATTACAAAGTCGTATCATATAATATGGACAATGCAGAGTGCATATTTACTTTCCTGTTGAAAGCAATTGAAATATATAACCAGTGAAGAAAGGTACCACCATGCCTCAGCCTCAGCCTTTCATGTCATTCAAACAGGCCCCCATCTCTTCTCCCCATTTTCCAATGAGCCAAGTGATTTATGTCAAGTGAAGTCAAGCATGGGCCAGCATATGAATCAAAATTTGTCAAGTTCATTTTTCCCACTCTGGTCTATGAATTGATACAACTTTACTTTTTAATATGAATTCCCAGAGAGCGCCATGTTGCTTTTAACTGACTGTAGGTTCAGCAGAGCAATCAAACCCTTTGTTTTTTCACACCATCCCACAATCCCACCTGCTTCGACGAGACGATAGAGGGCCCTTTGAAAAGAACGAGGCGGCATGATTTATTATTCTAATTAGGTGAAGTGAGACTTTAGCAAAGCCACAATTACACTAAATCGCCAAAACAGTTTTCTGGTTGGCTGGCTCCTGTTCTGTTTAGATGTTAATCAGAGGCAGCTATTGAGTTGAGGTGCAAACTGCTTGTGAGTCACACTATTGCTTCAACAAACAATCAGATGTTTGGAGTCCTGTACTAAACTGCAAATAGGCATTTTGTCTTATTAAATAAAATTGTGTAAACCAGGTATGTAAGTCTACTTCCCAACCATGTCCCAGTGAAACAGAAGGCTTAACATACAATGATACCGAGTACTGCAGTGTTTAATTCCAGGTCATTTCATAATCTCTTTGATACTCACTCACATCTGCACATCTCTTTGCTCTCACTCACTGACAATCAAGCAGCTGCAAGCTGGCATGCTCAGTAAATCCTCTGCTACTACACACGAGTCACACACCAAACATATGCAATCACTCTCCACATACATATATGTACACGACCTACACAAGTGCCCACTACAGAGCACACACACCCTCATGTACACAGGCCCTCATGCAAACATGCGTACGTGTACGCAAGCACTCGGGCACAAACAAATCCAAGTGCAGGCACAACTGTGCACTGCACTCATGCAAAAAAAAAAAAAGGTTGTTTTTTTTTTCAGTACAGATATTATTAGAAACCAATCTGTTAGAAGAATGAACATGTACTTTGACAGATTCAGACTGACACACAGGAGGAAATTAACCCACAACATGGACTCTCTGTAGATCCAATCCATTCCTGTGGATCTTCTTCCTTCCCTTTTCCCCCTTCCACTTCCTACATCCCTGCAACACCCTGAAAACACCCCAATCATCCTGCATCAACAGGCATGTGAACCTTGTGCTTGGTTCATCTCCTTCTATCGCTCTTTCTCCCTCACTCTCTCTCGCTGCCTGCTCTATTTTCATCCGTGTGCTTCCACTCTCCTAGCTTTCGGGTAATTACCTGGCATTTGCATTGCAAAGTCCCCAGTGCCGCCCTTAGCTCCTCCGCAGGTGATTGAGCTTCATTTCCCCAGCAGATAAGAGAGAGAGAAAGAGGAAGAGAGAGGAAGAGGGAGAGGAAAAGAGGATTGCAGCAGGATGTGATGTTATTCTGGATTGCAGGATATAGGAACAATACCCCGAATTCTTTGTTATTCTTATTGTCTGGTTCAGAGTGCGCACAAGAATGTTTTAAGTTTCCGCACATGAATAATCACAGTCATTACTATCGCATCACCTGGTCTGGCTGTAGTTGCAGTAAAACTCTGCTTTTTTGGCTCTTGCGGCCTTGTAACTCTGAGTGACTTTTTTTAAGCTAATAGTTTAAATAGTTTTGTACCTTTGCCTTTTTTGGTAGGTTATAGTAGGAAATCAGATAGGAAATTTTAAAGGAGAGTGCAAAGGGTATGACATCCAACAAAGGTACATTTTGTAGTGCCAGCCAAAGTCGCTAAAAGCCACCATGATTCTTAGTGACTCCTACCCAGGGTGAACTCGTGATTTATTAGGTTATTAATTCATTATTTAGTAGATAAAACACTATGAAATAGCGCAATATGTCATTTAGAGTTTCCTTTTGTCTGTCCAGCAGTCCTAAACTAAACGTATTCAGTTTAACAGAGACAACCAACAAATTCTGCAGTAGAAATGCTGGCACAATTAATAAGTTGCCCCTTTTGCATTTCATTTATCATGCGGGACTAGAGCCATTTTGTTAGATATTAACTATGGACTCTTAATGTTGTTCCTCATCTTCATTAACCCAAACACGCATTCCTTTATATAAAATGAACCACAAAGGGGACATAACCTTCCATATATCCATATTCCAATCTGCTCCACCAGTAGCACCTCCTACAGAATGAGAGCTGATTACTGGCGAGTGCTCATTTGCATGCTGGACGCCGTGGATATTTATTTAAATTTAATTTCTTTCCCGCACACGGTGCTGTGCAGGCTTTTGTGCCAAAGTCATATTAACCCCTTGACTAGTTAATATGCAGTGCACGACGTTGCCCACGCACGATGAATATTCATATTGATGGCGTTTTTGACGACGTCTCTCCATCCGTTTCTCCCTCCCCTCTTCCGCTATCTAACGCATCAGCGCGGCGCTATGGAGGTATGCCGGAAGACTCGGGCAGCCTCACAGTTATTCCCTCAAACACAAACACACATCGTTTGGCTCCTTGTAGTTTACGTGTCGCTCGCTGTCGCTGATACAGTGACAGACAAAACTCAGATGCCGAGCCGAGACCGCGCGCTGAAAGGAAGGGAGGAGAAAATGGTCGTGGCAGGTAAATAACGCACGGTGATAAGTTTGTACAAAGACAACAGTTGGCACGGGGGTAACACCTGTTGCTCCAGTTACCTGTGACAAACGCACGCGAGTGACCTCGGATCTTCTCATGTTAAAAATAGTGACAGAAAACAGCCTCACTGTTCAGAACTTCAAGCGCAGAGGAAGTAAAATATGCTTTGCAGTTGGTACTGAGTTATAAACTAATTACTAATTACTTAAGTTAGGTGAAGTATACAAGGATTAAAGTGACAGTTATTGGCTTTTGGCTAAAGCATCTGCTCCCTCTGCAAACTATCTATCAGTTGAGCAAGTTCCTGTGTTGTAATTTCCACTCTTGGTAGGAGGTGCTGATGCCCTGTGTGACCACAGATTTGAACTCGTTCCATTCTGCAGAAAAAACACAGGCAGCACAAATCAAAACAGCATTTTGTAGATTATAGTTATCAAGGACAAAACCGTTTTCAAGTGGGTGTTTGTTTTTTTCCTTTCACTTGTAAGTCCTTGACTTCATCTTGGAACAACGTGGGTGTCTGAAGTTTTGTTCAGAGATCAATCCAGCCATGTTAAAGGTTGAGACATATCACAACAGACACACAGATTCATATTAACTAAAATTATAACCCTACACACTGCCGTGCGTGCAACTATTAGTGAGGGCTTGAGACTTTTTATGCAGTCATATATATATATATAATATGATCAGATCCAGTAATACATGCAAGTCTATCTTGGTGGTCTTTCAACAAGTGACTCTTGCTCTAGGACCATCATTATAACTGACCAGTCATGTTGTTGTGTTGTCAGAACTTTGCAACACAGTAAAAAATAACGCTGGAAAGGCTGTCGAAAGTCAGGCAATTTATACAGATGGCAACAAAGTCAGCAAAGGGATAGGTGGGTGGTTGGATGGCACAAAGATAGGACTGTCACTAAGGTTCATGTCCTACATGAAATTGCAAGTCATCGACTTATTATTTCTAGATTTAACTAAGTAGTTTTAATGATTTTTATTATCATTATCATTATTATTACTAGCAAAAATCCACCCTACAGGTTGTTAATTTATCATGTTATTCTTTTTATCTTCATTATATCATTGTTTATAGTGAGATGGCAAAAACGGCTGTTCATAAACACCAAATAAATGAAATATATATTTTTATTGTTCTTCTTCTTTGCAAGCTACATATTCATTTTATAAGCTAATTAGCGCCATTAGCATCACTGTTTGATGAACACTTATTTACAGATATGAATGACAACGCATTCCAGTGACCCCAAAGTGCCACTGCACTAAACATAGTTTAGGAAAATGTATTTACATACAACAACATACATCTAACGTACATGTAAGGTCACTATTATTTTTAATAATGTAATTTGTAAGGTTTTGAGTGTTATAAAAATAATTCCCAAAAGCTATATCGATGTTGATAATCCTGGTACCCTAGGCAGTTTATATATTCAGTTTCATCCAGATTGATTAACGCATCTAGGAAGAGTTAGGAAACAGACATACATACATACAGATCATTATAGTAAGAGAAGGTGATCAGATTTCAGGTTGGTTAGGTTTAGGCAACAAAGTTACTTGGTTAGGTTCTGGAAGCAGTCATGGTTTGGATTAAAACAGTTTCACAATGTCAACCATGTCTTAGAAAGCCTTTCAGAAAGCCCTAAAGGCATACTTCTCCCAATACTGTATTTTTAGCTCATCCTGCTGAAGTACCAATGAGCTCATTCCATGGCGAGGCATTCACCATTCATCTGTCCATCTACAATTCCCCAAGAATCGCTACCCCTCCTACAGTACTGGTCAGAATTTAATCAAACTTACACACTTTGATCACCTAATGGGTCCTCACCCAAATTGTGCTCAAGGTGAAGGTCATACTTGTCGTTTTATGGGCAATAATGTGAATTGTGATGGATTGTGAGCCGGATGAGGTACAATGTCATTGTCGTTCTGGCTCCAGTCTTTTCTCCACCTGAGCTTTAAAGCTCAGCACAGCATCCTGAATAGTCAGTTTCAGTGATGGTCTTGGAGCAGCAATAATTATGATGGAGCAAGAACAACACTAACAGATTGATATCTGTATCACATGCACTTTTACAAGTCTCACCATTTTCACACAGTTTTCTTCCATTTTCAGCAGCATTTTCTCCATTTTCCATTTGAGTTTTGCCCGTAGGAACCTAATCTAGTATACTAGAACCCTTCCACCCTGGAGGTCTCTGTACCTTTGTATATTGTTTTAGTTTTGTTTTCCAAGAATGGCACAGTGAGTGAAGAGGCCATTTTACTATGACTAAAATGGATGTAGCATTTTTTATTTAATTTTAATTTTTAATTTCTGTTGCATTAAATCTGTTTGAGCTCCAGGTTGGAACTATTTACTCTCTAATTTACAATTTTTATCGAGTGGAAATGAAAATGTCAGTATTTGCTGCACTTTTTACACCTTACAGTGGCATGTTGATATGGAAATGGGGAACAAGTATATTGTATCCAAAGAACTAAAAGTTCTTCATTTTGGCCTTACAGTTTCCCAGCTGTTAACTGACAAATTTGGAGGTTTGGAGGTTTTTTTAGTTGGCTTAAGACATTAACTTTTCAATATAACGTAATACTGTTTAGTAGAGGTAGGAATCACCTGACACCCCACAATACAATATTATCACAGTATGATATTATTGTAATTTTTTAACATTTTGTGATATGCTGAGTATTGCAAACGCAAATTATGTCCTCAAAGGTAAACTTTGTCAATATCTGTTTTATCCAATAAGATAAAGTCATCTCACTTTAGTTTTTTTTTTGTTCCAAAATGAGATTGTCAAGCATTACAACACTGTCACTAAAATCTGCCATAAATGTTGCCATAAGACAGAGTCAGTCTGATATCAGTCTATGATTGAATGGGGTTAAGTTGGCAATTTGATGCAATTTGTTTCTGATAATACAGCAATTAACTGTGATAAATCATTGAAAATCACATCTGTTGCTGTCTACAAAAACAGAAATTCACATTTAACAGAAATTCACATTAAACTTATTACATCTGCGCTCAGCAATCTTCCTGTTCTATAGGAATATAACCAGAATACAACCAGCTGGCTGCCAGTTGAGTCTAGTCCCCTCAAGTTGTGCTCATTCAGACTGATGTCAACATGTTGGCAATCTGTCTGCTATTTATAAATTTGATAGCAATTATTTGCAAACCTTCGACAATCTCTCTGAGAGTGATTGCTGTCAGTCCAAGTCAGACTGCAACTGTTTGCAGAAAGGTTGCCTCCTATCAGGCGACCTGTGCAGTCGCCTTGTGATCAAAAGTGGTCCTGTGTGTGCAACACCATCAAGCTCTGGGCAACCATTTAGTCAACACAAGTTGCAATTGGTTGCAACGTGAAAAAATTCAATACAATCACCAGGCAGCCACCGAGTAATTTTGTAGATGCAAGGAGGTTGCTGTCCTCTTTTAACTTGTGTGACTGAGCCATTAGCTCACTCTGAATTAGGAGGTAGCTTTGTCAAGCTAAGTGTGTCCACTGTTGGATGATTTTTCAGCTGAGCCGATTTAATGTAAGTTTGGCTAGCATTATCTCAGGATGGTGGTGCATGAGATGAGCTCTCATTCATAGCATTCCCAGAGTATTTTAATTTATTTAATAAAACATCGATATTTGGTGTCCCTGTATCGATGCAATATCGCCACGCAAAATATCGCGATACTATGCTGTATAAATGTTTTCCCCCACCCCTACTGTTTAGCCTCTTGAGTGTATGTGTATGATTTAGTCTGTGGCCAGTAATAAAATCTTTGAGTCAACAACAAAATCTGTAGTGGCATCAAAAGCTTGTTGGGATATATGGTGGGATTGTATACAAATAGTTGTTGATTAAGTCGGGATAACACAAATCTGTTTGGATCAAGTTCTCAGCTCTATTACAGCCATACTGGCACAGAAAATGTGATGTTTCAGCAACTACAATTTTTTTTTCTCTTTTACCAGTTTCAGTACACTGAATGAAGTCACTTTACTACCTTTTGCTGAACTATTTGTAATTTCATTCATTCTATGAGTCAAGCGCCTCTCCCTCACCTTAGCTTGTCTTATCCTTCCATTCACCTTTTCATCTTACTGATTTGGAATTACAAGTCTGGTATTAGTGTACCACAAAAGAGAATCGTGGTGTGATATGAACATAGACAGTAGTATCCACATAGTGCATTACGGGACCTGGGTGTGAGTGCATAGGATGAAGTGGTGCCGCAGCGTCCAGAGGCCCATCTGGGCATTATGCGCATGAAGGCTCCGCCCCGTCGTAAGTTCCTTCTCCGTCTGTTGAAGCAGCTCGGAGACACCGCATGGCAGAAATCTGTTCCTCCCCTTTCACCATGGGGGAGCAGTTTAGATGGGGTTTTTCAAGTGTGTGTATGTGTGTGTTGGAATAGCATGCTTCTGTTTGTCAGTGTGAGCCATTAAGCATGAGTAATTTAAGGATTGCAAGAACTGTCTCCACATATGCCCTGGCTGTCCCAGCCTCGTGTGTGTTCGAGTGCACGAACTCCCATCCTCTCCGCAATGAAGATCGCTAATTTTGAAAGTTGCTTCTAGCCCTCCATCCTCTTCAAAGAAGCGCCTTGTTTCTTGTCCAGACGTCCTGTTGTCCTGTGTTCTCTCTCTTCCTTGCTCCAGTCTGTATAATGTACTCAGTGACCTTGGCGAGAATGATCCAGTGGCAGATTGCTACATGGTAGGGGCACAGTAGCTATTATTTTGAGTCAGTGCGGGATAGACTGCCAATATTTCTTCTAAACAGGATGGGGGAGGTCAGCTGACTAAAATCAATCTCTGCTACATGTTTCACTATAACTCTTAAAAGCAGGTTCATAGAGAAGATATATTTCTGATATTACTCCTCTGTTGTTTCTCTTCCATCTCTAGATGCCCTTGCTTTTTTGGCTTTGGAAAGAGCTTAGAGGGGGGAGAAGAAAGCACGCATGCAAATGAGAAAACATACAAATTAGGTATACAACCAGAAGATAAATAAATGAGAGATTTGCTTATGGGCAGTTCTGTGGCTCACTGATTATTACTACAATGTCAGCGCAAGAACATAACCTGAAATCTGGCATTTGATAGTTATCCCAGTGTGTATGTGAGGTTTCATTGTGATGATTTGGTTTCCATCCCACAGGCAGTTTGGTGAATCGGAGACCCTCTTTAGCGTAGCGTGCATCTTGGCCAGTGCAGTCTGCGGTAAACTCTACCCCTTTGTGACACAAGCTGTATAGAAAATCACTGGATTTGCTCTCATATTTGTGCAGAGGGAGAATGTGAAAGCTAATTTTTGTATGGGTTTCTTTTAATTATGCATTTTTGTTGGGCCACTTGGATACTGCTGCATTCTTTTCCCATCAGACCAGCTTTTGTTAGATTTTCGAGCAGGCCCAAACAGGACATGCCTCCATATTTCAGGAAGGGGATAGTGGACCTGATGCAATAATAGCAATCTTTTTCCCAACCCCAAACAGAGACAGTTTGAAATGTATGTATGCATCACAATCACAAGTTGGGTTGGTTGTTTAAAGGCCAACATCAACGTTTTCATTACTTACCTCTTAATGTTTTTTTTTTCTTTTTAATGGACCACCTCCCAGTAGTCTTTCCTGCCCCCCCCCCTCCCACTTTGCCCCACTCTTTTTCGCCCCTACACACCCTCCCATACAACAGAGGGGTAGTTGGCAGCAGTATAAAGCATCAGCCTGCTCCGACGACTCGTGCCTGACTCCCTGCCAACCTGTGTGAAGCTAGGAAGGGGAATAGGAAAGAGGGAGGGAAGGGGACGAGAGAGGAAAGAGATAGAATGGATTTTTTGGAAGGAAGTAAACAGAGCAGCCTGGAAATCGACCTTCCATCGCCAGTTTTGGCATCCAGGGATAGAACCTCTCCCGTGTCTCTGTGAGGAGACAGCAGCGCTTGGACTTCAGTTTTCGGGTGAGAAACATGGGATCACGGGTAGAACCGGAGGTTAACAAAGACTAAATACCCACTAAAACAAGTCAAACTGGGCTTTATTGTCCGCTAAGCAACAGACAGATTGTTGTTCCCTTGACTGGTGGTAACCTTGATTCAAGCAGAGTGGCAGGGTGTCCGGGTTCGATTTTTTTGGTTCTGGTCCAGCTGCCTTCAACCGCCATCCTAAAAGCAACAAAAGGTGACCAACGTATTCCGCTTCAGTCCTGTTGTACTGTATAAAAGGCGCAGCGCTTTTCAGATATCCAAGAAAACAAAGGCACGCAAAGAAATTACGCCCATATCTCATCCAAGTTGGGAAAAAAAAGTCCTTTTCATGAATCCTTCCCCCATATTCAGCCTGTTTTCTTCTTTTGTAAGCCCAGTCAGTCACCCTCCCTGCTTGTTTTTTGTCGTCCTCTGTTCTTTCTTTTGCTGGTGTAGTGAGGGAGCGTAGTGAGGGTATTCAGTTCTTTCTCAGTGCCTGCGTGTGTTAGATGGGGTAATTCTGGCAGAATGGGGTATGGGCGCTGGTCTGGCAGGGGGGGAATGCTGGACTAGGCACAGTGAAAGGAGCCAGCCTGGCACCGTCTGGACCTCTGCCAGATGCTCCCTGGGAGAAACACCCACTGCAGAGGTTGGTGTGCAAGTGATTGTGTGGCTGATTGCGTGCCTGCGTGCATGCAGGCAGCCGTGCACGTGTTTAGCAAGAAGAGAGTGAGGGATGATGGGAAGGTGGTGTGAGGAAGAGAGTGTGAAGTGAAGATGGAGAGCAGCTGACAGAGATGAGAGGGCGGGGAGATTTGGCTCCGAGTTTGCTTCTTTGGACAGTGCTGTGTCGGCATATTCTTGGCTAACTTTGTTTTTACCTCTCTCTTTTTTGTTGTTTGTTTATTTGTTTGTGTGTTTGTTTTCTCTGTGTTCTCTTGGATGAAGTGCTTGGTCTTTTTATATAGCGCCCAAAGGCATGGTGGTCCGAAAGCCAAAAGAATCCTTCACTGCCTCTCTGCTACCCTCATCTGTTGCTTCTCACTGGCTATTTACGCCTTTTATTGTTTTGGCAGGCTGATCTCTCCTCCTCCCACTTCTCCTCCTCCTCTATTGCACACTCTTCTCCCTCTCACTCTCTCAGTTTCTCTCTCTCTCTCTCAGTCATTTGGCAACTACAGTACTTTTTATCGCCGTGGCCAGAAACAAAGGACAAGAGGGTGAGAGTGAGTGGAGGATAGAAACAATGCAAATTCACAGGAAAAAAGGAAGATGATTTCTACTGTCCTCCCGCCTCCTCAAGTCACCTCCATGGAATGAGAATATTTTGCCCATACAGATAGAGATATACTTTGATTGCAGCTGACTGTGCTCGTGAACATGACCTAGCAGTGCCAAACAACCTGCTGCTGAAAGACAGAACTGTCGCACAACAGGAGGGCAGGAAGAGACTGCCTTAGGGCAGCCAGGCCCCTGTGACATTTTAGTCCTTTATGCTTGTGCAGTGTGCTACTGCACAGAAAAAAACAAACAGTTTTTGTCAAGTAACAAAAGTACCTTAGCACGCCAACAAAGTATTATCAGCTCAAGTGTACTCTTGTATTGTGTAGTCTTCCAAACACTTAATCTTAAGGGTCCCAGCATTCAAAAACTGTTTCTTTTCAGCGCTCTACTGTTTGGGTTCAGACTAATCTCTGGACGTTTTAACTGAAGGTAGCTGCTGTTCTTCGGCCTTTTGTCACAAAGAGAGATCATCCCAGGGCCTATCTAGGAAATGAACTATTATGTCTGTATCAGATTAGAGATTGTTTTTATTCAGGTCAGTGTTGCACATAACATCTCTGAGCAGCCAGAGAGTAATCACACATTGAACTCAGAGCAAGCGTCCATTATTGGTATGTGCCTAAGCTCTTAGTGTACCCTGTGGCCTTTTTATCTGTAGACTAATATTAGTGGTTGCAGTACAAACCAGCCTTGCTTAGTGAAGATTTGCACGCTAAGTCACCTCAGTCTTCTTAAACCCTAATCCTCCTCACACATCTGTGAGCTACGCACACACACACACACACACTCACACACCCTTCCTTTTTAGCACTCTAATTCCTCTCAGCACAGTTGGCAGTAGAGTGGTACCTCTCAGCACTCCAGTTTGTTTTACTTATTGGGTATTTTTAACATGACGAAGATTAGGGCGGCATTGAGTCTACTTGCAGTGCTCTTCCTCACATCTGAGGTTATACAGGCTCACGCCCCTGAAGTGTAGTCATCATTTTGCTTTGTGGACACCCAGTGGTGCCGAGTTGAACACTAAATGCGTTCACATTCCACATAAAGTGGAGTAAGAGAGAGAGAGATCAGAGAAAACTGCTGCTTTGTGTTTAATTGTGTGTATTGAGGAGAGGACAGCAGGGATAGAATGACAGTCAAAGCTGTGTAATCCTTTAAATGTCTTTCCTGCACAGAAGCCTCTGGCTCTGATTTGCTGGCCTGGGGCAGCCTGTAACGAAGTGAAGACCTGTGAGGCCAAATCGAGGCAGCTAATGGGCCTCTTTGCTCTCATATTGTAATTTGTACTGCTGCAACACAGTGTTATGGTCTGAAGCCATATTTGCACACTGTTTCCCTTCACAGACAAACATGCCGTCAATGGGAATCCAACTGTGGAGCCTTTTCCAGAAGGCATGGAGACCATCATGTTTGGTGAGACTGCACAATCACACTTTTGAACAATCAGAAATAAACCAATATGGCATCCTCTTTTACCAGTTTGTGGTTAGTAACACATTTTGGCGAGAAGCTGGTTTTACAGTAGCGCAGAAGCAGTGATAATTCATGCATTTGTTTGCTGTGTGCATGTCCAGGAATGGGCTGTTTCTGGGGAGCCGAGAGACTTCTCTGGCGGCTTCCGGGAGTCTTCTCCACACAAGTGGGCTACGCTGGTGGCTTCACACCCAACCCCACTTACGAAGAGGTCTGCACAGGTACTGCACTTTGCACATTTGTGTAATTATACCTCCTGTACTTTGATTTATAATAACCAATCATGCTACCTTCCTGTGAGGAAGTGAAGTGGGTTGGCAGGGCATTTTACTGTTAGATCTGTGGCCAACAAAACCAGATAAACAGTTGGAAAGGTTGTTTTAAGTACAGCTATCTCTTCCTCTTGCTCCTTCCCTTCATCTGCAGTCAACTACTCAGAATGCACTGTTCCAGATGGGCTGCACCCACCCGTCCCCACCCCCCCATGACCTACTTGTAAGGATTGGGCTCTGTACTGTGCTGTACTGCGGCGTTTTTGCCAACAGAGGTTACTGTGTATGAAGCGCCATAGATTGGGCTTCTTTCCCTTAGAGTATGATTTGGCAAACATGCTGGAGATGAAGGCATAAATTCTGAGTATTTGCTGTCGAAGACTTTGAAAATGTTTGGCTACCTGTCTGAATCCCTCTAAATTAGTCCCTTTCAGTAGTCAAAAAGATTTATGTAGGCAGTTGATGTATACATTCAAGAGAATATGTTAGATCTTACTCTGTTTCCCTCCCTTGTGTTTTAGGAGATATGAGCTGTTAGTTTGAGGCGTCTCCATCACTGCAGACAGGCATAATGTCTAGGTGCAGGCACAGCATGGGGACATGGAAAGGAAGGGAAAAGATGCTCTGGGCTTGGTTGGCAGATTTTCTGAGCAGAGCCCTTCATAGGATTTCTATGTTTCTATCTGTTCTCCTCCCAGTCCTGCTTTCTGTCAGTTTCCCAGCAACACGATGGTCAGCTATGGAGGAAGAGGAAGATGGAGATGGAGACAGATGACAGAAAAAGAGAGACTGAGTGCTGAAGCAAGTGAGGAAATGGGTAAAATAAACTTTTGAGAAAAAAGTGTGAGAAAGAATGGTTACCTGTCCATCGGCTGAGAGAGTGCAGGCGTCGCTCCAGTGGCCATGACGGAGCAGAACACTGCGACGGCATGAGACCGAGGAGCTGTCAACACAGCCAAGGCAGGACAGACAGACAGACAGAAAGAAGGGGTTGATGGAACTGTCAGAAGAGCCAGGGAAGGATAGAAGGACAGGCAGATAGGTGGATGGTCTGACAGACAGAAATAGGAGAGGTTGAGGTGCAGTCAGATTCGTCTTTGAAGGACAGACACAGACAGACAGCTAAGAGTGATGAGAAAATGATGTTACTATCAATGAGCATATTTGAACTCATTTGTAATACAGTCCATTGTGCAAGATGTTCGCAATACAGAATCTAAAGCTGATGCTGATACCTTTCAGTTCTACCGTGCTGCAGGAAGATGAATCCAATCCTCCAACCATAACAGTCAGACAGGTTGCTGATCATATCAGTGTATTTAAAAAAATTACTCATTAGTATGTTATGTTCTGCCAAACCTTAGCCAACTAACTAGTGGTAAAATTTGGGGAAATGCATAAATTCCAGACTCCCATGTTTTGCTTATCTCACAATCCACTGCGCTGTATGCTCACAGAAATGTTTTGCAGAGATACAGCACCACCACACTACTTCCATGTTTTCCACTTTAGTTCAATTTATATCTTACAGATAGAGTTAATGGAGGCCATGTGTAGACCTCTAAGGTATATGCCTTAAATTCTATTTCAGTGCAGGATCAGAACTATTAATATCACAACCACTATAATAAATAGGAGTGGAAGAAAGATTGTGACTGTTTATACAGTCTTTCGTACACTTTTGATTTGGGTTGGAAGGTCAGTGGTGTTTCATGATTGAATATAGGACTTTTCTATAAGGAACCACTTTGATTATATTGTGTCATTCACTGTGACTTGGAGCAGTGAGCAGAAAGTTTGCAGTAAAAATGGTTTTGCTATAGGGCCATTACTGCAATATAGAGTGTGTGTTTTATTGCTTCATGCTGTTTTGGCTCTGGATGATTGCTACTGGCATAAGAAACTTGTAAGAGAAATGTCAGAAACCAGATGGTATTTCAGTAGCCCCAATGTGAAGTTACATTTTCGAGAATGCATTCTTCAGCAAAGGTGTAGCTTCAGAATGCATTCATATAGCCACCATGGGTGAGATGACAGTAATTACACTGAAGGTAATTTTAAGTATTTCTATGGATTTCCAAAGCTTTTTCACTTATTACTGTTTATAAAAGCAGAGAACAGTTCAACTAAAAAGGGCAACAGGATGTTGGTTTTTGAGGTATTTATCACCCAGAAGGCCGTTCACCTCGCTGAAGGGTCCTTCAGCCAAAAATTGAATCTCTACCAGCTTTAGTGTTGCTGGACTTTTCCACTTTCACCCCTTTCATGTGCAACAACCCTGGAGAGTCATGCCACATAGTCATATTTTTTTCAGGTCTTAACAGCTACTTTTGCTGCAGTTGAATTTTCTGATTTCTACCATTTTTGTTGACTTGCTCACACCATGCCTGCCAGCCTGCAGCCCCACTCACTATTCTCTGTATGCAAAATGTTTGCATTCCCACACTGTTAGAGGCTCTCTATATAGGTGATACATATAATGTATGCTAAGTAAAGTACTGTGCACTATTCTTGAGCCACCCTTCATTTCTTTATATTTGGCTTCCAAGTAGCCAGAGTAGTCCAAGTGGTCTTGGGCAATAGTTCTCCAGGTTTCCTGAAAGTCTTTCAAATTGGACATTAGCTGTTTTTTCACTCATTTTCAGTCCAGTCCTTGTACCTGTCCATTTTCATTGGTGTTTTTTTTTTTTTTTTGCTTGTTTGTTAATCCACTTAACACTGACCTATGAATCATTCAAGCATATAAAAGGCACCTAACTAAAGGATGAACCAGTGTTTTGTCTACACATAACAGAAAACCTAGCAAAGAGCCAATTTTACATTTTATCTTTAGGAACTTTGTTATCTCAGCATATCTCATGATGACGTGTGCCCTTAAAAAATCTGAGGAAACTGGACAAGTGGAGGACAAAAGAAGTGACAGGCCTAAAAAAAGGTTTACAGCAGATGATCAGTGTCTGAAAGTCATGTCCTTAAGAAGTAGGAAAAAATCCAGCAAAGACCTGACAAAGGACCTGAGAGATGCATATGATCCATCTACTGTTCCCCGAAGCGTCATCGGGAATGGTCTCAGTGGAAGGGTGGCTGTCAAGAAGCGATTGGTAAGGTTGAGAAGCAGGGAGAAAAGGCTGAGGTATGCCAAATTACACAAGAACTGGACTGAAAATCAACAGCAGGTCTTAGAGGGATCTATCCAAATTTGAAATTTCTGGTTCACATTTTCGTACGGAGGAGGTCAGGAGAGAGGTACAACAGTGAGTGTCTATAGCCATCTGTAAAACAGATTGGAGGCTCTGTCATTGTTTGGGGCTGCATTTCAGCCAGTGGTGTTGGGGATCTTTTCAAAATTAATGGAATTATGAACACAGAAAAGTACCGTAGGATTTTGATCCACCATGGAATACCATCAAGGAAGCATCTGAAAGCTGAAATCTGAAAGTGACATCATTTTCCATGCCTGGATATAAAAGCACACAATGGAACAAATCAGTCATGGATTGGTCTCCCCAGAGCCTGGACCTCAACATTACTGAACCAGTGTGGGATAATTTTTACTATGAACAGAACAAAAGGCAGCCAACATCCAAAGAAGAGCTTTGAATGTCCTTTAAGAAACCTGGAGAACTATTCCTGAAGACTAGTTCAAGAAATTAGAACAAAGCTTGCTTAAGAGAGTTCAGGGTGTGAAGTGTAAAGGTGGTCATACCAAATATTGACTTTCAAGCTCATTAAAATTTTTTGCCTTATATACTGTATTTCCATGTATGTTTGCACATTTCATTAACCACCACCATTTTGCTAGTATAATATAAAGACATGAAGAGTGGCTCAGGAGTTTTGTACCACACTGTATAATATGGATCTATATCGCCATTTTATTCTAAAAATATGCTTAATGTTTCTACCAAAAACTTTTTTTTAGATACTTATGAAAAACAGTTAATACACAGCCCTTGACTTTGGTAACAACTGTTTAAATAAGTGAACTCCTCCATTTTCATTTTGCACAACATGTTCCTTTGAGCATCATTTAGAAAGAGAAAGTTGGTTTTAAACCAGATGCATGAATTTGACAGCCGTTCATCTATTGTCTGCAATGCATCTGATGCATCTTTCTGTATGGGCATCCTTATGTGTGTGTACTATATACTGTACTTATGGTTCCTTCTGATGCAGTTCCAATCTGACACCTCTGTCTTTATGTTTAGAAAAGGTATATGTTAGCAAAGGGGTGTTTGGTGTTTAAGATTACCTTTTCTGCTGTAAAAGTGTTTCCCATTGCGGATGCACCTACATGTGAGACCTAAAGCAGCTCCCACTTTGTGAATGCCTGCAGGCAGCTTGTTGAAGCTTCGGGGTCCTGGCAGCTGCAGACAGGAGTGAGTGCTTTTGGCAACCTCCGCCATAAGCCCCAACATTTACTGTGCCTTCTCTCTTGCTCTCTCTTTCTATCTGCATCTCTCTCTGTCACCCCCCCCCCCCCCCCCCTTTTTTCTTTCTCCCT
>VUQS01069218.1:26260-41773 GCA_015108495.1 Heterochromis multidens
ATTTCACCTGCACCCCCTACCCCTGTCCTTTTTGCAGTGAGTGGAGCGGAGGGGCAAGTGAGAGAGCAAACGGCCCGGAGCCCGTCAGTACATCCGCAGAGCAGCACAGTGAGTCGACTGCTCCCTGAGGCCATCCGTTCATCACACAAACACACTCACATTCACTCACTCCTCTTTTATCTCTTAGTCACTCTCTCCTCCCTGCTCCTCATCCTCCTCCCCCTCCGCTCCCCTGCTCTCCCATCTCTTCCTCCGTTCCCCTTCTCCCCCTCTCCGCTGCCCTTCATCTTAACAAGCGAGGCTTTTCCCCTCCTCATTGTTTCCTCCCCATCTCTTTTCCTCTTCTTTACTTCCTCTTCCCTCATTCCCTCCATCCTCTCTATTTTTTGAGGCCATGCAGTATTTATGTTGTGGGCTGCTGATGCTGCGTCAGTGAACAGACATCACAGGCATATGCCGATAGACACAAAAACACAAATGCACAACTAAAATGGCCGACGCAGCTGTCCTCATTTGATAACGTCTGCACGTACATGCACACTAACCCTTGTAGGTAGATGATGGTGGAGTCATGCAGTAGTAGAGATATTTTAGATATATTAAACAGTTAAGTGTAATTCAAAAGAAAAACAATGACTGTGGTTGTTTCTTTTCATTTGAGTTTGGTTTATTTGTTCCAAAATCTATATTTTACAATATGGGTGTAAGCTGCGCTGGGTTGTTGCTGCATTATACTCTATATGATAAGCTGTATTAAAATGGCTTATCACATATCACACATAAACATGATCTGTTTGAGTCACCCTAGCAGCAGTTACTTTCTGACAATTGCAATGAGCATGAATATTCCTTTATGTAATATCTTCACCCCAGCTGGCGGCGACACACGCCAATTCCCTGTTGGGGTACCCCCGTGTCCCCCCTGTGTCACCACATCCCTCAATTTCAGGGGTGCCCCTGCACATCCAAAGCCAGAACCCCACAGGAGATGACCTTGACCTATAACCCATGACCTCTGCAACCCCCCATACTTCTAATCCAACCCTATTTCTCTCCTGTGGTTGGCTGAGGATGGCGGGCTCATTACCAGGTGTCGGTTATTACACCCTCACACATGCTGACGGCCTTAATTTATGGAGATTGAGGCACGTGTGTTCACAGCGTGGGGGTGGAGATCTGCATGTCCATTTGATTATGTTGAAGTTTTCAAACATTTTCATACTTGACTTTATTTTCTCGCTTTTTTTTTGCAAGACAAAATTGTGTCATTTTCTGTGGACTTTTGTGCAGTTATTCATATTGCATGGAAATAAACAGACACAGATGACAACTGGATTGAAACAATATATAAAAAGAGGTGGAACTAGTCACGACAAACGGAGTCCAAAGAGCAAGGATGGTTGCTCCTTCCAAAATTACAGCCTCAGTGTTTTGCAGAATAAGGTGTGATAGACCACTGAGGCAGAAACGCATGTATCCTAAACATTTTGCTAAGCATTTTGGGTTTGAATTAACAGCCCGTTGTATATTTGATTTGACAGCGCATAAAATGAGATGAAATTTATTAAAAGAAAATAAGATGTGCAGCATTTGAAAAATCAATTTTTTTTTTTAACAAACATATTCCCTCCAGGGAAGTGAAACGGCGTGTGCTTAATTCTGGACAGAAACTCGGTGAAGAAACTCGAAGAAGTTACAGTGTTATTGTTGTAATTGTTAATTTGGAGCAGTCATTTTTTAAATATTTCTGTTTACTTCATTTTTACATAATTATATAATATGTAAATTTGATCCCAGTAGGAGGCTTGGGTTTGCGGAAACTGCTGACCTGAACACTGTCTAAAGTAGAGAGGGATATAATTTGAGGAATCCAACTTATGCTCTTATATGGACTGACTGGAGTACAATGGTAGAGCTTGCTGCACTGTTGGAGCAGCTAAAAATAAACAGCTATGGGTTAGAGTCACAGTGGTCTGACAGCATGCCCAGAACTATGAAGTGATCATGTTAGAGAGCACCGCTGCTGTATAGAGAAATTAAAAATGGAGAGATAAGGCAGCTTCTTAAAAGAGATAACTGCAGCGATCTACCTGATGTGCACCTACATCTTAGAGTCATGTAAACACATGTAGTCACAGTACCATCCCTGAGAATCACAGCTCTGATTTAAAACTGCCTCCTTTAGTGTTGTGTCACTATCTCACAGCAAGCATTGCATGACTTATTGTTTTCTTTTGAATAGTTATGTTATATATGCATACAGTACATCCGTATGTGTGCGAATGTGTTTGCACGTGCAGGAGAGTGAATGTGTGTGTCCGCTGGGGATGCTCTCACCATCCCATCTCCGTACTCTGCCTCTGTCTCCAGCGCATCAGGAGCGTCTTACATAAGAACAGGGCAAAAATAGCAACTGAGAGTGGAGAGGAGGAGAGAGCTCTGCTGGCACGCACACAGTCGTAACAGGACCGCGGGGCACGGCACAGCCCTGAGTACTATCACACACACACACACACAGGGAAGACTGCAGTTATCAGGCATTATACATCTTTTGTGTGTGTGTGTGTGTGTGTGTGCGTGTATGTGTGTACTTTCCTGACAGAATAGTAGAAATGAGGACTCCTTGAACACCAAATAATTCCTTTCAGCATGGACACGGGCCTGCGTTAAACCTCCTTCCTGACCAAAGCTGTGTATGTGTTGCACTGAATGGAGGTAGGGAGTAGGAATAAAAAGGTAAAAAAAACAGAAGAAGAAGAAGAAAAAAGAAACTACATTAGATTGTTCATTAGTGTTCACTGTGCTGCAGTGTAATTGGTATGTGCTGCCAAGTGCAGTAATTCTGAGTTCACTTCACGTTTTCCCTCCGTGTTCAGAAGCATGCAAAAAGTCACCAATTATGCCGAAACATTTCTTAATTGCAGACACCTACAGTAGTTTGACTGCTGAAATGTTTGTTATTCTTTCTTCTCTTTAATTAAATGATTTTTTTTGTGCCTCATTTGCAACCTTTTCTTGTTTTACATCTATTTAAGTGTTGACTGCACTTTTGAAATACAGGGATAGTAAGGCAGCCAATGAAGACCAAAGGGGAGGTGAGAATGGTACGTGAAGTGGTGGAGCGTTGCGGCAAATCTCAGCATTTACAGCTGTTACCAAATGAACAGATCACCAATAAAAATAAGCCACCACTTGCGCAGAACGGCGGGAAAGAGGAGCATGTTTAAAGTGTGGCACTCACTCTTCCCTGGCTTGTAATTTCTGCCTCCATCACTTGTTAGTCTCCTCCCTCCCTACCAATTTTTCATAGCACCAGCCTTCATTTTAATCTGATTACTTTCTTACTGTTTCATCTCTTTTCTTGGCCTGCAAATAAAAAAATCACAAGTCTGGCTATGCCTTGTGCCAGAAACCCCCATCCCTCACCATCCTTCCAGCACAAAAACATATACGCGCATATGGCAAAGAAAGCAAGGAACGAAATCTGGAAGCAAATTAGTAAGTGGGCAATAAGGCAAGAGCTAGAGCAGAAAAGTGAAAAAGCCCAGAGTGCTGAAGGATGGAAGCAAGGTGAAGTTGGAAGTGGGAGAAATGGCATGCTTTTATCCCTAGCAGCCAGAAGGGAGAAGCTGAGTGGAGCCATTTTTTGTGTGTGCAAGGATAAACACTGGAAGAAATTTTACAGAGTTGCAAGAAATCTCAGCAGGTTTAAACACAACAAGCCCCAAAAGAGTTTGCATGTACTTTTGTGTCTGCTGGTTTGTGCGTGAGCGTCTCTTGGAGAGAGTAGCTACCCCCTGTGAGACTTCCACCCTCCCACTTTTTCTCATTTTGGCTTCCATTTGTGTTAAAAGGGCTACGCTAAAATGCTCTTATTTGGTGGGGGGGTTTGAGGCAATTAATTAATATTTTTGGTTTTGTGGGCATAGGTCAGTGACCCTGAGATGCAGTGTTTCTATATATATGTGTGTGTGTGTGTGTGTGTGTGTGTGTGTGTGTGTGTGTGTGTGTGTGTACATGTGTCACCTGTAGCCCCTCCTCTTCTGTCCACCCCCATTACCCTCTGCTTTCAGAGGCAAGGCTCTCATGCATAATGCAGAGCGAACAGGGAGGCTCTCATTAATAATTACTGCCGCCTTTGATGGATGGAGAAAATAACGAAGGGGGCTGTTAAAAATGGAGAGACCGAGAGAGACGGTGGGGAGAATCAGAGTTTTTGGGGTGTTTTTTTTTCCCCCCTTTTTTTTCCTCATCGTAGTTCTTTGAGGGCTGAATGCTTATGGGGATGGATTTGGAGTTAGTATAATCAAAAGCTAGGCTCATATTTTGGATGGTGTTAATATTTTGATTAGGGAGTAACTCCTTCTGATGGTGGATGGATCTCAGAACTTAATTGTGTTGGAAGCCGCTATTACCACTCCAGGGTGTTTGTCTCTTGGCTTTTCTCTGATATTCCATATCGTCTACCATTTCTTTGTGATGAGAAGCCTTTTTCATCTTTACTTTTTTATGTGAGATATTAAGCTTCTACTGTTTCTGTAAGGTAGAAAATTAATTATGTTCAGCTGTATTAAAAAAAAAAAAAGCTTTAATCAAATTAAAGTTTCAAAATATTTGATGGGGTTTCCTGGCATAATTAATATACGTATTGGTGCATACAATACCATGCACATGCATATGCATATGCAAGTGGTTCTCTGTGTGCGGTCAGTGTGGTCAGGACCATAGGTCAGCAGGGTAGGTCAGAGGGAACAGCAAAGCTCCTCCACTCCTCAGAGTAAACCAATCATAGTAAAGACTCTGGGTGGGCAGCCAATGGAAGAGTGAGCTGGTGGCCTTTGATAGAGGGGCAACCATTTGCCTTGTCACTGAACAGCAGTGCCGGGGGAGAAACGATGGCCAACATCCAGTACTGCAGATTTTGAAAGACAGAGGTTGAGGGTAGAGATTCAATTCAATTCAATTTTATTTATATAGCGCCAAATCACAACAAAAGTCGCCTCAAGGCGCTTTATATTGTAGGGTAAAGACCCTACAATAATAAGGAGAAGAGAGAAGGTGATGCAGAGATAAATGGATCAAACAGTAGATGTTAAAGTAAAGATGTAAAAAGGTGAAATTAGAAAATATATACTTGTGAAATTATAGAATATAATGTATTTATATGTTCTGAGCTCTGGTGGTGGAACATACAGAACATACACACACTGATTCCAAGCAATAGGGTGACATTTTGAAACTTAATTACTCTTAGTTGGTTTTTACTGAAGGTCAGAGCAGTTGTATGTTCATTTTATTTCACTCACTATGCAAGTTACTCTAAGTATGTACTTGCATACCATTATGTTACTTGTACTTAGGGTTGCAGATTTCAAATGTATTTTTTCCGTTGCATTGCATAGCATTTATGATATGTATGCCTTTTCTTTTTTTTAGATTATGTTTTAACCACACAAGCATTTAATATTGTTCCAGAAATATTCAGTGAAGCAAATTCCTCAAGGCAGCAACATTAGTAACAGTGAGTTTATTCAATGTGTGTTGGAGAGCAGGCAATGTCTGCTTGTCTGCTCTGATTTGAATGAAGACCAGATGAATACTTATAGCCATTATGTCTGAACAGACTGTGTCGCAGATAGGTTGTGACACTCTATGATGTAAGGTAGCATTTAATCTAAAGAGAACAAGATATGCAGATCACTGTGTCAGGGAGATGTCTTGTCCGTACAGTGAGTGGAAATTGTTATTCTGCCACAGTATAGATCGAACGCCCACATATAAGATGTAACAACAGACATCGCTTACAGTGTGTTGTTTTACTTTACACGTGCAACAAACCTTACATTTATGACCATAAATATTTGGACAATGGCACTTTTTTTTTTTGTAGTTTTGCCATTTGTCAGGTGAGGCCCATCCCTTTGTTATTCCACAATAAATTAAGCAGATTAAAGATCTGGAGATGATTCCAATTGTTGAATTTACATTTTGTAGCTGTTCACTGGAGCTGTTAGCATAAGGTCCGAAGAGATGTCGATGCAAGTGAAGAAGGCCATCATTAGGCTGAAAAAATTAAAAGAAAACCTATCAGAGAGATAGGAAGTCTTTAGAAGAGGCCAAATAAAAAATCTGATACACTCTTAAAAAGAGCACTGCACTGACCAGCTCAGCAAATTACAAAAAAAAAAACACGTAAAGACAACCAAAGTCAACGATCGCACTCATTATTCAAACGCACAAGGATGTGGTAATCATTATTTTTACATTAACAGTGGATCCAAAGAACACACGTAATGAGAGTGGTTTCATTCTTTGTGAAGAACTAGCATTTATCATTTCTTTAGTATCTTTCAGCTCATTGTTTTGGTTTTGTGGTGTAGAACATACAGTAAATGTACAATATGATAATTTTGCTATTATCGATGTCTGTAACATAACTTAAAAAGCAGCTTTCTTGGTTGCCTGTTACAACCTATGAACTGATTTCTACATAAAGGAATTGGGAGAGATTTTCTGAAAAAAATCCAAAGAATGTGTTGGCTTACAAATGGAGTCCACAATAGTATCAAGGAAATGACCAGAGTACTATGAAGTACTATGAAGCAGGATTTGGGCTTATTCGGGTAGCTTCAGGGTTAAACCTGGGTTTTGAAGGTGGTTCACTTCTTGCTAGGGTACATCACCATGGTAACTTGTGCTGCAGACCTAACAGGTAATGTTCAAGATTAGAGAGGTATGAAATCACCACATAATCACCAATCAGATCTATGGAAAATAGCTTCACCATTCCTGGAAGATAACTCGGACCTGTGCACGGATCGAAGGAGGAAGTTTTATAAGAGTATCTAAAGTCTTTGTCTTTGCCTGATGAGCATCAGTGATAAACAGAGATTCTTAGTGCACTTTTATTCCTTGATTTTTTTTTTCCTGTTGGCTGTAAACAATTTTACAACAATTTTATTGTTCTATAAGCATTAATATATGAACTTAAAACAGGGCACTTATTGGTACTTGTGGATCTTACATCAAATTTGCACGTTGACAAAGCCAATATTTGAAGTAGAAAAAATAAGCCTAAAACTGTCTTACGCACATCTAAACATTAATTTAATGGAATAACAATTGCAATCTACCAGGTTTTTCCCATGTCTTCCATTATATAACTGTAATACTAATAATTCTGTTACCTCACACAGTCGGTATTTTTGCCGGCTTTCCTTCCCGGCTTCAAATAGGCTAGACTTTTTTAATGTAGTAGGTCTTTTTCAGTTTTACTGACAAAAGTGCTTAAAGTACTCACACATTCATACAGCGCTTTTAATACTAAACTACTGTTCAGCAATTTTCCTCTCTCACACACACTAATACCACTGATTTGTCTGCAGCAGCTGTGTTGCTTTCAGTCTGTATTATATGTGTTTAGCCTCCTCATATTTTTCTAATATCATAGTTTTATCTTTCTTTGTAAGATCAGTTGCTCTTCTCCCAGTAGACCTGTCCATGTTTGTGATTGGTCAGATGCTGCCAGTGCCACGCCTTACATGTAAACACACTGGAAGCTAGACTGGGAAATCCTGGGTTGACTTATAGAGTGTGACCATGTAGCCTGATTGCCGCTGAAGCCAGATAATGGAAGGATATCTTGGGAATGCTAAACTTGCTTTCGTAGTACAGGGCCCAGCTCCGAGCACAGCACAGGCTCAAAACACAACACAAAGAAACAAAGCTCTTGTTTCAAAAATGTGACAGGCTCAAGCACAACTCCAAATGCCAGAGTTGCTTCTTGCCAGATGTATAAAGAAGCCGATGTTTGCCAACATGTTCACGTCAGTTTCATAAGGTGAGATGTCACTGCAGTGTTTAAAGCTTGTTTTGGTGCCCTGGCCAGACAGTTTAATAATCAGTTAAGAAAATTATTTGTTAAAATAAGAAAGAGAAGAGGAAACAGACACAAATGCAGAAACTGTTACATGACAAAGACACTGCAAAATGGTTCTGAATACTGTGACAGAAACATGATAAGCTTCTCCACTGATGCTACCTTTAATATATAAGAGTGATCTTTAACCCTTTGTTTGACCAGTAGCCAAAATTGGATCAAGTGAAATGACAGTGGCTGGAAGGAGGGGTAAACGTGTTGTCCACATGCACTAATCCACTGTCACTGTCAGCAGGTTGAAAGGCATATCTGCAAGGCCTTAAAGGAGAACACACATATCAGTGACTCAAGCCCATAACAAAATGCAAAAGATTGAAAAAGACAAGGATTTAGAAAGATGAAGACAACAATGACACACTTCAGTAAAGAAAGGAAACAAATGCAGAGTGGGAGATGTTTCCATGGATGCCAGAGCTGCTCAGGAGTTTAGCATCTGAAAAGCATAGAAATTATGGCAGCTGTTTGGCCTCCTAATCAAGGTACAGTAGACCTGGGTATCCTCCAAACACTCTGATGTAAAGCTGATGAAAATTTTTGACACTGCCACATAGATGACAAAGAAGAGGAAAATGCACCCACCTTCATTTGCCCATACACCTACACAATTCAGGCCTCTCTAATGAAAGCCTGAATCTGCTGTGATCTTTGAATTCATTTGGCTTCATGAATTCAAGACGCAGGATGATGACATAATTATGAAAGCCTTTTACATGCAAATGACATTGTGTCTGCTCTGATTGTGGTGCTTCATGCATTTTTGTGGGGTGTCTTATTTTTCCTTTGTGTGTGTATGTGTGTTTTATGCAGGTATGAGGCAGCACAATGACCACGGCACTCAGTATCGCTCAGCCATTTACACATCCAACCCCACTCAACGGGAGATAGCATTGAAGAGTAAAGTGGCCTTCCAGCAGGTATGATACCCCCTCACATATCAGAAGGTTTTATTGTTATATTTAATCAATGTATTGCATAAAACCAAACCATGAGTAAAGTAAAGCAGTAGCAGCAGAGCGACTCATGAAACATGAAAAAAGTCTAAAATTTGAAATGCATTGTTGCAGTTTCAAACACCTTTCTAGTTAAAAGACTAACGTCATGCAGTAAATGCATATAGATAGATAGATAGATAGATAGATGAATGATGAATTTAGGTTTATCAGTATAAAAACATTGCAGTGATTTAAGGAAAGTTTTTGAGTCTTGCAGCAGAATAAGCTGTAGTTTGGAGCTTTCCTAGTTATTTGAATAGCAATTAAAAATCAGTGTCAGGAGTAGTGACCTCTTATGCCATTTAGTCAAGCAAAACCAGCTCTTTTTAGATGATATGCATCTAAATCCGCGTTCTTAAACTGAAAGAGAGGAAGGGGGTCAAAAGGCCATCCTAACTGATTTTTAAAGCTCTCCCTTTCAGTGGCACATGCGTCCTTCTTTTGTTCTTTCTATTGTTCTGCCCATCAGCCCGCCAATCCATCCGTTGATCCAGCATCACTCTCTTCTCTCCTCTAAATGGTATTCATGGATGAGCTGGCAGGGGGCAGAGGGGAGCAAATTATGATCGTTAGGGTTACTTGGGGTTCCCGAGGTCAGCAGCCACGGGCCGTGGGCCTGTTATGTTGCCATGGCAACAACCTCCCAACCTTGGCCTTGGGCTTGGGTCAGAGGTGAGAGAGGAGTGGCAGCTGGGACCAAGAAGGTGGGAGAGGAAGAGCACGAAAAGTACGAGAGGCAGTCATCACTGACAGGCTATCAACTGACAATGACCCTGCCCTTTGGCTGTCAACTGACCACGACCTCATCACACCCACACACAAACACATATACCACCTAGGTTTCTAAGAGATACCCCCCTCGAAGTATTACAGGTGTATGTTTTGAGTTTAAAGGTTTATCCTTGAACTTGGAAATGGAATTTGACCAAACAATTGTTTGGTAGCTTTTCAGAATCATTCCTGTTCTCTCTAAGTCCTCAGTCACACTAGAGTAAAAAGAAGACGGCAACTTCCAGGAAAACCAGTGGTTGCCGAGCCATTGCATTGAATTTTTTTGCTGTCTGGGACAGATTGCAAGTAGTTGAAGTGACCTACTGTTCACCCAGAGGTTGAGCATGCAGCACCCCTAACCTCTGGATGACCACTTTTAGTTACAAGGCAATTGCACAGGTTGCCTGGTAGGAGACGACCTGTCTCGGTCCAACATGAACTGGCTTTAGTCACACTCAAACAGATTGGGGAAGGTCTCCAATTAATTGCCATTTAATTTATAAAGGCAGACAGATTACCAACATGTTGTAATCAGTCGGAGTCTGCTCCATCAAATAATGAAACACACAAACCTGAGTGACTAAGGTTTGTGGCGGGCTGTGAATTATGCTTTTAACAACGAAAAGCATGTCTTATTTTGCGCCTGATATGTGTGTGATAATTGCCTCTAGGAGTGTTTATTTATTTGGAATGAGAGGGGGAGATGTTATCAGAATGAATGTGTAATTGGCATGGCTGGATGGCTCAAAGCTGTGAGCGCAATGCTAAAACTTTGCCTCTGTCCTGTCGCTCTTTACTCAGTCCTGACTCTGTGTTTAGAGCCAAGCCCCACATATTCCTGCTCTGCACTAATACTGGGATTTTATTGAAGCAGAGCAGAACTGAACCGAACTTAATGGAGCGTTAGAGGGAGGGGAGGAGGAGTATCCTTGTATTCAAAGCACATACAAGGATACATCTTGTTTTACTTTTTACAGTGAGCAGAGCGGGTTCCAGTGTTTCAGGCTTTTAGTCACATTTCTACACAGAGATCCAGCCACAATGAAATCAACCCTGCATGTCTTTTCTCAGGGTTTGTTGAATTTATCCCATTTATCAATCCTCTCCATTTATCCCAAGCTCAGATAAATGTGGAGGGTTGCGTCACGAAGGGCATCCGGCGTAAAATTTTTGTCAAATCAAACATGAGGATCATCAAGAATGATATTTCCATACAAGATTGGTCCGGGCCCAGGTTAACAACGAACTCCTCCAGTGCTATTGGCCAACACGGTGCTGGTGGAAACTGTACTACTGTTGGCTGAAGACAAAGAAGGAGAAGAGGGGAAGCCGTGTTTGGAGGCAGCGAGAGAGAAGGATGATCTGTAAATGAGAGTAGGGAGCAGATGGAAGAGTGCCTGGAGAGGTGGGGGTATGCTCTGGAGAGAAGAGGAATGAAAGTCAGTAGAAGCAAGACAGAATACATGTGTGTGAATGAGAGGGAGACAGGTGTAACAGTGAAGCTGCAAGGAGTAGAGGTTGTGAATGAGTTTAAATGGCTGGGGTCAACCATCCAAAACATAGAGAGTGCACAAACGGTGGAGTCGGTGGAAATGAGCATCAGGGGTGATTTGTGACAGAATGATATCAGCAAGAGTGAAAGGGAAGGTTTACAAGATGGTAGTGAGACCTGCTATGATGTATTGTTTAGAGATGATGGCACTAACAAAAAGACAGGAGGCAGAGCTGGATATGTCGAGTTGAACATGCTAAGATTTTCATTGGGTGTGACCAGGATCAACAGGATTAGAAATGAGTACATCAGAGGGACAACTCAGGCTACGCAGTTTGGAGACAAAGTTAGAGAGGCAAGGCTGAGATGTTTGGACATGTGCAGAGGAGATTCATGGATATAGTGAAAGAGGACATGCATGGTTGGTGTGACCGAAGAGGATTCTAGTAATAGGGTGAGATGGAGGCTGATGATTCGCTGTGGCGACCCCTAAAGAGAGCAGCTAAAAGAAGAAGTGCACAATGCATCTCCAATTCAGTTCACTCACTACAGAAAAACCCAGACCAATGAGCACACTTACGCACGTGGTACAATAACAGTATCTTCATTAACACACGGACGGCTCAGGATCTGACGGTAAATAATGTTTTGTGTTCTTCTACACATCGTACCTGTCAGCTGTTACACATAGATTCCAGGTTTATATGGAGGAATAGTTTGTAAAAAAGCAACTCTCTGCACTCCACCTGAGTCTCAGTTCTCAGGTCCACACACAGTCCCCAACTATTTCTAAAAGAAGAGTTCACCCTTATATCATAAACACACTGATTCTTCTTCAGCCTCTTCTCATTTATCTGAACTGCCACGTTGTTTTCAGAGAGAAACACGTGCCTAACACCTGCACTTACACTGTATTATTTTGTTAGCATATTACTCATGCCTCCATTTTTTAGCTGCAGCTTGTGCTGCTCTTGATAGAATGCTGGTCATTAATGAAATGAACTAGCTGAGTCAGTTTGTTTATAAATGTATACATTATAAATTTGCCCTGTTTAGATCTGGCCCAGTCTGTGGCTGAGAGAGTCGTGCCTGATTTGTAGATTATGCACAGTCCACCGGTGACAAGTCCGCCCCTGGGTCCAGTACATCACTACACGTCTGATATAGACAGCAACAGATTTGAGATTTATCATTGTTAATCTCAGTATTATTGCAAACAGTTTGCATGTCCATCTTATTGCCGTTTTATCCCTGTTTTACCGACATCTTGATGCACCAAAGTCGGTTTGAAGATGGCAACTGATTGTGAGTGGTCTCAGATCTGGTCTCCATCTTTGAAGTGAACATTTTAAAGGCAAGGAGATTGCAAGTTGATGGCACACAGTCGTAATAACTCTGGTGACGCAGTGGTCTCCAACCACTGTTTTCCCTAAGACTTTAGATGAACTAAAGCAGGCAGACATAAAACTGCTTATTTTTTCCAATAAAGTTCATTGTTAAATGCATTACCTGAGCATTTTTATTAAAATACATCTTTTTTATTGGAGAGAACAGCTGCCATGTTAAGTCTTTGCATTATTGTCCAGCGATTGTGTTTCTGTGTCATTAATCAACACAAAACATCGTTTTTAAATCATAACGTGCTACTTTAGAGGACACATCACGTATCATGTCAATATATTTTAAACTTTTCATGTAATTTCATGCTGTTTTATTGCAAAAGTTCACCTTAAAATGACCAACTATGAACAGGGAAATTTTATCATTTATTTATTGCCCCTCCACTTCTGAAATGAATCAGCCATCCTGAAGCTCTTGTAGAGCTTTTAGCCATTTTATATGATCCTCATATAAAAGGTCAGCAGATCAGGGTCTGTTTTCCTAGGTATCTCTAAACTACAGGATTTCTGCACATTGTACTCATTCAAATAATATCAAAGAATGTCACTCTTAATTATGTGATTGCATGATTTGATTGTTGGGATTAATATTACAATATAAAGTTATTGTAACATTATTAAATGATATGAGTCAATGTAATGTTTCCATTCTGAACTTTTTTTTTAAATAACCTGAAAAATTACACTAAAAACTCAAAAAACCTAAATAAAATAAAAAATATTTTGCTCCTGAAAGCAAATCTGTTTGTGAATAGTTTAGCTGATTCTGAAAAATAATGTGTGCAGACTCTAGGTAAGACTGAAAATCCCAATGTCATGAGCCTCTAAATGAACAGAGTGGAAAAACAACCATAACCAAACCCAGGGGGGTCACTGGGTTTGTATCACAGCACAGAAAAGGCTGTTATAGTGAGCATTATCTTGTCACCTTCATGCCTGAGATAGGCTGAGAACATTAATCCAGTTCACAGAAGATGCTTAAAAACACACACATTCACATTTGCAAACATCTAGAAGAGAAACAGTATTCAGACTTTTCACTCATTCTCCCCGACTCTTTTTACTGCAACGCTGCTGACACCACCAATCTGTCAGCCACTTCAGTGGCACCCCAGTTCCATCTGAGGGCCACTGGGACCACTGGGACACATATCTTCCCAAAGCAGCTGACACACTCTGAACCAAAATGGCAGCTTCCTGCCCTGAAATGGTTGCCTCGCCGCATTGATGCTGAGTCTCAAGAACGTCTGGCTTGAAAACGGCATCTCTACGGAGGAAAAGCTTGCTGTGTGGGTCTGTGTGTGTGCTTGTGAGGTTGTATGTGAGTGTGTGTTTTATCCTGAAAGCCCAATGCTGTCTGGGAGAGCATCAGGAGAAGTGAATGCATGTTCAAGAAGAGTGACAAGAGAGAGTGGGTGGAGGCGATCTAAGACAACCAGAGATAAGGCATCACAAAATCCCTATTCCACCCCACTGCCAGCACATGACTCACCCACACTCACATGTACATACAGACGCACACAGACATACATTTGGCACATACAGGCACAGCCCAATGAATAATTAACCCATACGAAGAGTCTCTTCTGCAGGGCTTTCAGTTTCTTAACTTCAGCATTGAGAGGGGGGTTGCATGGAGGGGTGGGAGAGTGAGGCAGAAAAGCTTGTTTAAGCGCGAGAGCAGAGAGGGAGGGGAGAGGGAGAGGGGAGAGGAGAAGGGGGTTCTCTATAATGAAATTTGAAATTTGCAGAACATCAAAGGCTTCTGTAGCCAAGCCGCTGTGGCAGCAGAGCAGAGAGGAGGAGTGCATCTCTTTCTCTCCCTCTGTCTCCCCCATCCCTCTTTTTTCCCCCATCTCTTTTTCTTTCTATCCCTCCCTCTCTGCTAAAATGTGTCTCCCTTGAGCTGGGGTGAGGGGTGTGGGGGTGAGTGGAGGGTGAGAGAGAAGGGATGGGAAGAGTTGATTAGGAGAGTCAGGGGTGGGGGTGGCTTAGAGATGGGTTAGGGGAGAGAAAAATGGATGAACGGGGGTTTCTATATATATATACATGTGTGTGTGTGCGTGCATGTATGAACAATAGGTTTTATCAAGCCAGCTTGAATATTGTGTGTGTGTGCGTGTGTGTGCGCGCACACATGCATGTGTGTAGGGCCTTGGAGGGGTGAGTGTGCCCTCTGATAAAGCATCCTAACTTAATGAGCTTGAAAGGGGGGTGCAGGGGCGGTGCACAAGGGTTCGGATGATGGCTGAAAAAAAAAAGAGGAGAGCATTTGAGGCTAGAAGTCTTGAGGAGAAGCCCGAGGGTTGTTAAAACAGGGCACAACATCAGCAGGTTTCAGAATCAGGCTTCTTGTTACACAAGCTCACGTTCTGTATTTTGGAAAGTCTTCAGAAAGTGAGATTTACCCTTCCAATGATTCCCCAGCTCTAACATTTTCAACCCTGTCTGTGCTTCACATTAAAATGTTTTTTTTTTAAATTAGCCACGCACTGAACTGATCAATATTAAAACAGCATTATCGGCTTAGATGAATAGAACAATGGAAATTTTTTAGTCGAATGTTGTGTGCAGGCAACTTTTTCCAGTCACCGTCTGCGAGTGAGATGTTGCCGATTGCCTTGCAGCTGCGATGTTAAAAGGCGATCGCTTTTCACACGAACGCCAAGCTGATCTTCTGCATTTCGGGTCTTCTGATACTGAGCTACTTGTTGTCTGCCCTGGGAAAAAATGTAGGAGCATGCACCACCTCGCTTTGAGACTGAAGAGCGTGCATCTTCTCTCCCTCTCGAAATGTAGGAGTGTTGGCTTTTTTTGCTCACAAAATGTAGGAGCCCTCACTTAAGAAGCCCAGCTAAAATGGATGCCTGACCCGTGCTGACAGAGAGAAAGAGAGATGAACAGAGCAGGGTGGTAACA
>VUQS01069220.1:0-10538 GCA_015108495.1 Heterochromis multidens
AAAACACAACCTCTTTGGAACAATATTCTTTGGACAGACAAAACCAAAGTGGAAATGTTTGACCATAATGCACAGCGTCAGATTTCGTGAAAACCAAACAGCACAAACACCTCATACCAACTGTCAGCACAGTGTTGGAGGCTTGTTTTGCAGCCACAGGACGTAGGCACCTTGCATGAACTCTTCTATATGCCAAAGTATTCTGGAGTCAAATGTGAGGCCATCTGTCTGACAGCTAAAGCTTGGATGAAATTGGGTCATGCAATAGGACAATGATCTAAAGCACAGCAGCAAATCTAGAACAGAATGATTCTTTTCTTTTTCAGCCAAAGTACTACAATGGTCCTGTCAAAGTCCAGACCTCAACCTGATTGAAATGCTGTGGTGGGACCTTAAGAAAGCTGTGCATAAACAAATGCTCACAAATCTCAAAGAACTGAAGCACCGTTGTAAAGAAGACTGGGCTAAAATTCCTCCACACTGATGTAAGAAACTTATAAAGTCACATAGAAAATGAGTTCTACTTAAGTTATTGCTGCTAAAGTTGGCTCTACAAGCTATTGAAAAATGGAGTATACTTAGTTTTACACAGGACACTTCGGAGACCTGCATAAACTCTCTTTTTCACATGATTGTATCTACTGTCATGAAATCCTGTGCACTGATCCTCACCAGAGCTCAACTGGCAGTTTTAAAACACAAACGGTACTCAGCAGAGTTTGTTGTAATACAGTGTGAAAGCACTCCAAAAACATTTGTCTTTTGAGTATTTTGTTTATGGACACTATTCTCAAATGATTTGCAAAAAGGAAAAACAGAAGCTGCTTGGAACTGGAAAAAATTAAAATGAATTTTGGAGAAGCTTTGTGAACACCAAAAAAAACAACCCATTATTACATCTTTGGAAAACATTCTGTTGTCTGTGCAATGTTTAACTGGCACTGGATAGATTTGACATGTATAATTTCCTGTTATTAATATTAACATATAATTATTTGTTTTTACTAACTGCAGAACGTCATACAAAGAGGATATTTAGGTCATGCTTCATACAAGATGTATACCGAATTAGGAACTCCTGACTGTTTTTCAGGAAGTTCAAATGCCCATGAGATCTTTGAGGCCACCACACCCTCTCTGCTCTCTGAGTATCAAAGTTTAATAACTTCCCAAAGAATACTCAGAGGTGCTTCTAACCTACATTTATTTTTGTACATTATCCCATTTTAAGATGTGCTGTTTTTATTAGCCATTTTTTAAAATATCCTATCTAAATGTTTCCTAATTCTGCTCTATACGATATAGGTCATGCTATTTAATAATAATATATTTAATAATAATAATAATAAAAGTTGTATGGAACCTTAAGGAGTACAGTAAATAAATACGACAAGACAGGGACAGAGGATTTGTTGCAGGGAGAGGCTCCTCACCCTTCTAGGCGGACGTCAGGCAGCGAACGATTGAGAGCAATCATCTCTGAGGCCATGAGGTTGAACTGGTTGATCTTAAACATCTCCTTCATTTTCTCCTGGTTCTCTTTAGGGATTACCACAGGTTTTCCCCCTTCACCGGGCCCGTCTCGCGGTCTGGACAGGGCATCTACAGAGGATACACATTCAGCTTTTCAGACTTGATGCTGGACAATGTAAAAAAATAAATGTGTCTGTGTTTGTGTGGCGATACACACTCACCGTTTCTCCCGGGCAGTCCTCTTTCTTTCTTGTCGTCACACTTGTTGCACTCGCTGAAGTAGAGCAGAATGAACATGTCCAGCATCACCCAGACCAGAGAAGTGGCCAAAACCACCTTACAGTAGGCGAACCTCCGCATCCTGAAAATGTAGAGTAAGAAGAGGGGGGGGAGATATTAAAGCTTGCTAAAGTGAAGCGTAATGGTGAGCTGTGAGTCGTACACACCATCAGAGGGTTTTCTGAAAGCCTGGCAGAGGAGATAAATTCTTCTCATATCCTTCCCACCTTTCTACTCAGTTCACTCAGCATTTAGCCTTCCTACAGCTCTGAGTCTGAGAGTACTGGCAACACTTCCATCTGTCCATCAGTTTGTCTGACTCCTGTCTCCTATCTGTCAGCTTTTTATCAGGGCCACCCCAAATGGTCATCTCTACACTCTGTGAGAGTCTCAAAATGATCAACTTCTGTCTTACTGGAGAAACAAAGTAGTAAATCTATGAAGGCAGTTAGCCAAGCACAAGGAACATTTATAATTACGTCTAGAGCAGATTTTTTTTTTTATGGCAGTGGTTCCAAAATGGGGCTGCCAAAGCACAATAATGTACCAAGTCCAAGTGTCCCTTGGGACGTTGTGACAACCATACATGAATATTGTATTACACAACTGCACAAAGACTTATGAATGAATTTTTAATTGTGTTGACAAATTCTATCCACTAAAAAAAACAAAAACTCTTGAAAAGTCTGTTTGTTTCTGGATGGTGGGAATTACCAATATTTGACAGACTGACAGCAAGGAAGGAATTCATTCATGTAATTTCTTATGGCGAGCTAGCCGCAACTAACCAATGCAAAGGACCCATCACCAAACAATAGGGAAAATAATTAAAACTGCACGTAGATGGTCATGTAAGCAGGTGGGCTTATAGCTTCCTTGTGTCAACTCCCCCCAGCCCACATGCGTCATCTGTTTAGAAAAGTTGGCTAAGGTTAGCATGCCAAGCAAGTTAAGGAGGCACTTGGAAACCAAACATCCCTTTTGAGAGAAGCTTGGCCTGCTTCAAAGGAGAGCTGGATCTGAACCAAAGGAAGCAAAACTGTTTGTTGGATTGCGGGAAAGTGTCTGATAAGGTGTTGGAGGCAAGTTGCATGCCAGAGGAGCTTGTGACACACTCTTTCAGAATATTACAGGTGTTGCATGGTAGGTCCAGGTGCTGCAAATGAGCTATCAAAAGTGCGTCATCTCGGACTGATGACATCTCAGATAACACACAGAGGCTCTTACACAGGTGTGACTTGAAAATCTGTCTTGCCCTTTGGGCAGAAAAACTTTAAAAAAAACCAATGTTTTGTTATATCTAAGCAACGCTTTAACTACTTTCCAGTTTTACACAACAGTCATCTACTATATCAGTGTTCCCAAATACCCTGCAGGATATGAGCCAATCTACCCTTTGTACATTTAACATACCAAATCCCCGTGTGCTAAAGTGCAGTCAGACACCCACTCAAAGGTAAGCACAAACACACACACAGCAGAGAGAGGAGCTGTGATAGTAATTGCTTTTTGTTGGCAGCCAGCAAGAGACAAGACACAGGCACATTAAAATTCCACTGCTTCCCTTTCCTTCTCTCCTCCGGCACCATCTCTCCTCTCTTTGGCTGATTCTCTGCCTCAATGATCCCTCAGGTTGCAGCAGCACAAGCAGAAGGGAGAAAATTAATTTGGCCACGGTGATTTCTCTCGTGCCCCTGGGAGAAAAAAAAGGTGTTTGTGCACAGCTAGCTTAGCTTAGCTTAGCTTTGCTTTGCTTAGCAGCCAGGGAAATAGAGAACTGCAGAGCAGCATTTCTAAATTCCACCTGATAGGATTCTGGAAACACAAAGTGCCGTACACAGCAGAAAACAAGAGGGAAGATTTGACTGTTTGTCTTTCCTTAGACTTCTGTGCCTCTGAGTCAAGTAGTTTCAATGTTCAGGTTAGAGCTGTACTGTATGTATATAATGTGCATATATAGGCTAGGGATGGGATCCATCAGATGTTTCCAAGCTTATCAATTCCTTGTCTCAGTAATGGCATGTTTTTCCTGCAGCTGCACAGTGAGAAATAATGGCATCAACATCATGGCAGCGTACATCTGAGTAACACGAAAGCCTTTTTCATACCATTTCTATTTCAGATAATACAACATCTGTGGTCCTCCTTTTCCTCACACAGAAAATTGATCATGAATCAATAAAGGAATAGATAAAGAATAAGACCTATTAGCAGAATCAATAATGACACTGGTGTCGATGAAATCTTATCAATAACCATCACTAATGTACTGTCCAGCAGAGTAAAGCAAATTAGTTTTTTCAGATGAAAAGCTGACTCAACTGGAGGCGTAAATTTAAAAAAGTCTTGTCAGCTTGTCTTGTACTTCACAGCATTTTTGTAACTTTGCAAGATTTTATCTCACAGGTTGACATGAAAAAAAAAGAAAGAAAAGAAAACTGGTGCAGGGCAACCACCAGCACATACGCTTTACTGTGATCTCTCACCCCCTGAGGAGAAAAAAAAGAATTCAATAAAATCAATTGAACTGCTGCACCACAGCTTTTGACAAGGTTAAAGTACACCATGTTACATCAGTTTAAAAGTTCCCACTCAGCCACTCAACCAGTTTCGGTTTGAATAACGTATAAAAGAAAATGAACCACTTATTGCAAGCCGCTTCACATCAGCCTTTATCAAAATTTCCTGACCATCACTCCTGGAGCTTCCCATCAGACAATCTCAGACACACGAAAACGTGAGATTATTTAATAAGAAATGCACACTTTTTAAAATAAATATAAAACATCTATTTTATTATCTGTTGAAAAGAGGGGAAAAACAGGTTTAGGGAAACTCTCTTGTGAGGATATGGTAAGTGGGATACTGTAAAAAGCTGGTAACGTAGAGTTTGACTTAAATACGTATATCATAGATATTCACATGATACACAAACATACTTCAAACAAATGCATTTTGTATATATCATTACTGTTTAATCTAACATATTTGTGAAGTTTTTTTTTAAGAAACAGAAAAGTAATTGTGTTCTAAATATTTCTAATAATAACAAATTTGAATAAAATTTAAAATTTAAAAACAGAATTAACAGACTGTTAACTGAAATATAAAAAATGAAAACTGTTTAGTTGTAATCAAGTGACAACCTCAAGAACTGGGGAGGGAAAAAAAAAATACTAAAACCAACTCAAACATGCTGCAAAACTGCAGTTTCTCGAATGTTAAAATGTCCAGAGTTATACCAGAAATCAACATCTTTACAATTTTGTACAAAAAAGGGTTTGGTCTCCATTACTTTTCTTACATAACAACTATACAGGAAGTGAATCTTTACATAACACACAAATTATGTTCCATTAGGGCCTAATAAAGTCATAATTAATGCAGTGGCTGCTTTTAGTTACTGGTGGATACTAAAACAGGTGGCTGTAACCGCTAGCTGTCTGCTAGGCCTCACTACAGCTAATTCAAGTCATTGAACTGGTCATCTAGATCATGTTTGTGGTGTGCACTTTTTTGACAGTCAGAAATAGAGAATCATTTAGTGAGGGACATTTGTTTAGTTTTGTTTTACTCATACAAGTGCCCATGCTACAGTACTATCTGGCCTGTTCATGTTGTTGAGACATCGTTTACATGCTAAAAATGGGTCACTTTAGCCTAGGTGGTTGATAGGCCACATAATGACATCATGATATCTGATATAGATAAGAATCTTCATGGGCCTACGATGCATCTGTGTGCCAAATTTGGTTCTCAACTCCTTATTGTCTAGGAGGGCTACCAAAAAAAACCCCCCACAAACGCACAGGCAGAAAGATTTTGTGTATTATAGTAAGATGTTAGCACTAATTAGCAGGCATCTCTGAGTGTGGACGCAAACAACTGATCTAGCATTAGTTAACATAACATAGACATTCATTACATTCTCTTTCAACTGTGGTCCCTTCTGGCTCCAAAAAGCCCAAGATGCAACAGGTAAAATGTCACACCAAAAACTTCAGAACCATCTCCAGGTCCAGTCTTGTTACAGTCCTTAACACCTTTATTTATAGGTATACAAGAAACTCATGTATAATAGGTGATCATTGTGGCATCTGGTAGTCTGCACTCATGCATGACTGGATGAGAGCTACAGGGGTTGCTGCGTTCTGTAAAGCTGTTATCGCATTGAGTGTTGAACTGTGCAGTATGTTCACATTACTGACATTAGTTATGGTTCACAGCAGAGGTGCTAGAGGTTTGTGTAGAGAGATTGGGGAAATAGCTGGGTGCACATACAAATTACCATGCTATAGGATACATTATTGTATCTCTTTATAGCTCTCACATTTGCTTTTCCGTTGATGTTATCTTCTGTTGTTTTTTCCTGTAAACCACAGTGCAGGACCCAGGTTTACCCCCACTACATCTGTAATGCACTTTAAAGTCAAATACAGCTTGGTTTTAGGCAACAGTTTGGACTGCTGGGGGGAGAAAACAGCCTGAAAACCATCATAAAAGAAAACATGCCAGTTATAAAATCTTTCGTAGTAGATTCCTGGAAAATAACGATTCTCCCGGATATCCTGAAGGAATTTACCAGATTGTTTATCTCACTTTTTTCCATCCTCTCAAAATTGCTGAAATTCCAGGGCTAGCGGGAAGCCTGAACTTCAGCACTCGCTCTCCAATCTCTCTCGTTGCTGTTTCTCTGACAGCTGCTAGACTGTACCGGCCTTGCTTGACCTTTATGCAACAACAGCACCAAACCTCATAACATACCAGAAACTTGGATATATTTCTCTCTTCACCTTTTCTGGAGAAACACATACATAACAATGCTCTTATATGAATATAGACACCAACATCGAAGCCCTCCATCACAGAAATACTTACATATTCCTGTTCACAGCATCGTGTCAAAATGCTGTCAGATGGATGTCAGCTTCTTTCCGGAGATGCTATTTGATCACAGGGAATGTAGACAGCAGCGCTTCAGGCAGGAGATACATTAAATAAAAGCAGGCACACGCACACACACAGACTTTCTCACTGCTGTTTCTCGGCCATGCCTCTCCACTCACTGTATTTCTAATCAGGCATGGCAGAGGACACCTCCGGTCTCGCCCGTGCTCTGGGCTCTGCCTCTCTGTGTGAGTGTATGTCGGTTTAGTTTATGTTGGGTGCTAGTCTCTTTGAAGTCTCTTTTAAAAAGCCTGTCTCCATATGACGTTAAACAGACACACAATACTCCAGCCTTCTTCCTAATCCATTAACATACCGCACTTCCTCCATCTTTCTTTTAGATCTCCATCCTGGTCATCGTGCACTCTCTTTCCCAGCCACCCCACCCCCACTCCCTCCTGTTTCTCTCTTAGTGATGTTTTCTCCTTTCAAGAGCGGTTGCCATCACTACTTTCCTACAAGAACACAATTTCCCCCTTCACATCCTTCTCTATGTCTCTCTTCATCTTCCCCTCCTCTCCTCTTCTCCACAGGCTTAATCCCCCTTTAGAGATTGCACAACCACTGTTTCTCACAACCACTTGGAAAAACTCAGCAAGAGGATCCAGAGCTTCGCTCGCTTTAGAATTTATGACTGCGAGCGAGGATCCTCCCTTCTAGGGATTTCATGTTTATATGTATAAAAAGAATATTAAGAGGAAGGGAGGGTGAGTGTATGAGTGAGGGTGAATGAAAGAGGAGAAGATGTGTGTTACTAATAAACACAAAGTTTGTGTTGGTCCTCTGTATAGCATAGTTTTTTTTTTTTTAAAAAAAACCAGATTTATTTTGTTTCTAAAAGTGTCTAAAAAGCATGCTGCCTTTTTGAAGCATCTTCAAGAAGAAAACCAGAGATGGTGTACAAGTTGTCCTTGGGTCATATAGACTTGATAAGCTCAACAGTTTCCAAGACAACGCTGATGGGAGCGCTGATTTTCTGAACAGTCGTAATGCATTTCAATTGGAGCAGAACAAGGCTCAGGCTAACATTAGGAGAGGGAAACAGAACAAGGTGGCCTGAAGCCCCGTCTCCATCCCTCTCTAAGGAGTACACAGGCACTTCTGGCAAATCGGCTGGGGTCGCTTAATATCCAGATCATAACCTTGACTGCAGAATATAGACTGGTCCCGTCGAGGAAATAAAACAAGACAAGGATTGGGACACGACTGGGAGGGAGTGAGAGAGACCTGCCATCAGTTAACAAAGCAAAAGGCAGAGAAAATATACACCGTACACTGTATCTGACAGTGGACTCTCAAAACATGCTGAGCACTGTATATCTACAGCATATTCCTGTCTTCAATATATATTTACTATATATTTACAGGCTACATTCTCTGAAATAAAGACCATCCAGAATAATGCAAAATCTAAGACACTTTAATGAAAAATAAATTAACCTAGAAAAAAAAAAGTTTAGTAGTTTTTTTTTTTAGGCTGCAATCTAAAATTAATTAATCATAAGACTCATTGGTAACAGTGGATATTTTAGTGGATACTAGTGCTAGCCTGTAGACCTTGAAGAATTCAATCATCAGTTAAGAATCCCTCATGAGTCAAAATATAATTTTCCCAGTCGAATCACGGCATGCTTTTAGCTGCATCAGTGGAAATAGATAAGGGAGATGGAAACAGTGACAGAAAAGGGCAGAGGAGGTCAACTCAATCCTGTTTGCTGCTCCGATGCTCTCTGCTCCAGCGGCAAATACATGCAAAGTTAGCTAAACTACTTTTTGAACCAAGAGCTCCAAACTCCAAGGCATTAAAACAGGTTTAACTTTATATTAATGTAGCATGTCAGGAGTTCAGAGTCAGGCAGCTGCTCTGCAGGTGGACAGGACTGTATTATTAATAGGTTATGACTGAGGCTCTAACTGAGATTGATTACTAATTTATGTCCTACATTTTTTTTGTCAGTTTTTCCTTCTAAATAACTGACTAATATTCCAAATTATAATGGGTCTGAATGATCAGTGTTAGGTGAAAAACTCCAATATTAGTTATAAACTCACCGGCCACTTCATTAGGTATAGCTGCTCAACTGCTCTTTAATGCAAATATCTAATCAGCTAATCACATGGCAGCAACCCAGTGCATTTAGGCATGTAGACATGGTCAAGTTGACCTGCTGAAGTTCAAACCAAGCATCAGAATGGGGAAGAGAAAGGTGATTTCAGTGACTTTGAATGTGACATAGTTGTTCGAGCCGTACAGGCTGGTCTGAGTATTTCAGAAACTGCTGATCTACTGGAATTTTTCCACATAACCATCTCCAGGGTTTACAGAGAATTGTGTGAAAAAGAGAAAATATCCAGTGTGTGGCAGTTCTCTGGGTGAAAATGCC
Source organism: Heterochromis multidens (assembly GCA_015108495.1). Taxonomy (NCBI): domain Eukaryota; kingdom Metazoa; phylum Chordata; class Actinopteri; order Cichliformes; family Cichlidae; genus Heterochromis; species Heterochromis multidens. The sequence continues at coordinate 9,084 of VUQS01069220.1, forward strand.
TCGTTGATATCAGAGATCAGAAGAATGGCCAAACTGATTTGAGCTGATAGGAACACCTTGCTGAATCTCCGCCATGAAAAATGAAGGCACTCTGAAGGCAAAAAGGGGTCCCAACCTGGCACTAGCAAGGTGTAACTAATGAAGTGGCCAGCAAGTGTATATGATAATGATAAATAATGTATGGCAAAACAGCAACACTGATAATGGCCTTGCTAATACTGATAATGGCCTAAATACTTATAATAGTAATGATCCAAAAGAAATCAATACAGAAAAATCAATATATTGCTATTCTCTTTGCAGTGACGGTCGTGAGAGTCGAGGAGTTTCAGCATGACAATTATTACACTAAAAGAAACAGGTGCAATTTGGACAACATTTTATAATTTCCACATTCTTATTAAAATCTGGCTTAAAATATGTGAGTGTGTCACCCAGCCAACCGTGCTATATAGGTAAGGTAAGGTATGGGGGCCTATTTTCTGCTCCTAAATTTTATACATACATAGAACAACACCAACAAAGTCTGCATGTAAGGCAGGACTAGTCAGATACCATCTAATAATTAAGATTAAAAAGGGCACACTAATTTTTTAAAGCACCTTAAATCTCATTTCCAAAGTCTCTGATCCAAACACCTGAGCACAGAAAAGGAGTGTCCAACATCAGCTGATGTCAAGACTAACTGCCATCATCTCAGACATAGCATCGTCAATTTCACAACACCAACTAAATTAAGCCAGCAGACATGCTGAAACACAGCAGCGCTCAGCTGAAACAGGCCCTGCTTCAGTTGTTCAGTCTCATTCTTCCGTCAGTTCTATAGTCTTGTTGTTTTCCTGAGATGTGGAGCCTGGGGCTTTTTTATCCTGACTACAGGGCTGAGAAATATCAGACCGCACTTAGTACTAAGCCATTTGAGTGAGCAGTTTTTTTTTTTTGCAGTATTATCAATGCCTGGTTCCTGACCTTATTTATTGAAAACAATCCCCTGAGTGAAGACCAAATTGGCTTTTTACCAAATCACTGCATTACTTGCCACATTTACACTCTACACACTCTAATTAATCTGTCATGGTCCCTGGGTCTTGGACCCAGGGTTTTGAGTTTAGGTTATTTTTGTATTATGAGAGGTTGATGCTTTTGTTCTGGAATGCCTTTGTGTTTACATTTCTGTATTCTTAGAGAGTCCTTGGTTTTGTATTCTGGCTTTTGTCTTATGAAAGGATTCAGGTTCTTAGTTTCTTAAATCTTAGTTTCTGTTATTAGTTTTTGCTCTTTGGTTTTCTGGTGCTCTGTCTTTCTCTCTCTCTATCTCGGGCTCTCTCCTTGTGTTCAGTGTGATTGGATTCAGGTGTGTTTCCCAGGTGTGTCCTCTCTGTCCCGTTCCCACCTGTTTCCCATCCTCTTGTTACCCGGTTTTGTATTTAAGTTCTTGGTATGCCTTTGCTCCTC